>NDXB01011208.1:0-13754 GCA_002631895.1 Agapornis roseicollis
AAACAAAAAAACAAAAAAAAAAAACCCCACAAAAAAAAACCCAAGAAGAAATGTAATGAAAAAGACAGTTCATTTGAAAAGGCTTAAACAGAATATTTGCTGCTATAGGGGCCTTTCTTTAGTTTTGAATTCAGTACACACTCTCATGAGAACCTGCACTTATTATGAAACATCTTATTTTGAACTAATATGTAATTTCTCATCTTCTCTCTTTAGTTCCTTACTTTAATTACAGCTTCTCTGTAAATGTATGTACCTTGCTCTCCTTTACTGTCAGGAGCAGCATATAAGAACTGATGAGTGCTTACTGCAAGCAATGTCAATACTACTTTGAAAAAGTGATTTTAGCATCTTTGAAGAGTGTTTTTTCCTGTGCTCATCTGTGAGCCAAACAGCCCTGCATCAGATGTGCTAGTCCCAGAGTGCTTATGCCTGCTTACATCAGGACAGGATTTGGCATGGTGTCTGCCTCTGGACATATATTGGATTTCACCAGGTGCTGCTGTGTACTGTCTGAACTTATATTAATCATTCTTTGCATGAGCTGAACATGTTTGCAGGTTGATTTATGCTATAAAATGTCTTTCCACTACAGGTAACTCAGCCTCTCACAGTGCATTTCAATGAACTGTATGTATTTGCAATCTGGAGACTTTCCATTCTGGGGTGACACTGTTTTACTATGGTGACTGGAATTCCAGGAGCTGTTCACTCTGCTCCACTCTCTCACTTGTTAAGTCACTGATGCCTTGAACTGATAAATCAGGATCCTACGTCTAAGAGCCCCAGGCAGTCATTGCCCAGATGAAGTATCCTTTTCCTTATGTGAAAATCTGTCAGTGTTAACTGTAGACTAAACTTTGTAGTGACTGAATGTAAAATGGACTTCATGATCTCCTTGCTTGAACTACTAAAAAATGCTTACTGTGCAGACAAAAAGTTACATTTATTTTTTAAATCCTACTAGTTTGACTGTGCTAAGCACAACTCTATATATTTATTTCTCACCTGGAATCCAATGGATTTGAATCTCCAAACAAAGGCTCAGTAGCCTTTGCTCATCCAAACTTTTTCCAGAATGGTGTGTTTATATTTCAACATGACATTAATATTTGTTTTTTCCAGGAAATGTCAATAACATATAATTTTCATTTGGTAAAGCTTTTTAGGTTTTGTTTCTGCTAAATCATCTCAAATAGAAGACTTTAAATGCTCAAGAGAGAGTTGAATGGTACTTACTGTTCTTTATTGTAGTAACAAATCTTTAAATGTAGCCCTGCTCTCACAAAAACAAAGCCCTGATTAATTTCATATTTATCTCAACAGCTGTGAGAAGAAAGACCTAGCAGATATTGATCCAAATATAGTATATGTGCAACAGTAAAAGGGGAAGAGGGCAAATGGGTTTATATGAAGACATCATTTACCAGCAGAAACTTAATAGGAATGTGAAAAATTATAATATTCACTCTCCAGATTTGGCTTTAACAGCTGCAATCATGCATTCTTGGACACAGCTGTGTTTTATATCTTTGCTATTTGAACGAAGACAGGAAACTTCTCAAATAGTGTTTATTTGCTCAATTAAATAAGAGAGTGAATGCCTGCAGAGCTTTGAGTCCCATTTCTGGCCTGGGGTGTAATGATGTCAATCAGGATTTTTACCTATGTACAAGATAGCACAGCACAACTCTGCTGTATCCTGACAGAGATACCATATGGGACTTACACCTCTCACAACTCTCAGGAGTTCACAGGATCATGGTTACATATTGAGAAAAGGTTCTTACACATAACTGATGTCTGAGTTCTTCCTAGCTTACATCACTTTACAGCAGAATTGCTTTGACTTCAGAGCCATTTTTCTTGGGAGTAAAAATTGAATACCAAAATAAGTTACTTGCTTGAGAACAGCAGGAGCACCAATTCTGGCACCAGTTAGATTCTGCGAAGATGTTTTCTTTTTTTTTCTCTCTTTCTGTTCCCTCCTGTTGACATGGGGCCAGGGGCGGGGGTTGAATGTGGACATTGTGCAGCCCACACATCTGCATTCTTGTGCCATTCACAATCACACCTCTTGTCCCCTAAGAGCAGTGGCTGGAAACCAGAGACAGGAGGTTTGTCTCTGTCCAGACCTCACTGGCTCCAAGTCTTTATACAACATCACTGAATTTTCTCTCAATTGCTGCTTTATGTCCAGACTTGATTCCTTTTCAGCACTGAAAGAGAAGAAACAAATTTAGGTCACAGTAAGGAAGAAAGGATTAATTGGAAATGGAGGCTGGATGACTGTTTCTCCCCTAATTACGAAAAAGCATTGTGAAACCAAGTTAGAAAATGTAAGAAGGAAAATTCAGGATGAAGTCTGTCTACTTACAGTCTTTAAGTAGCTGAAGCTTTCTGGTGGGAACTTTCTGTGAATTGCTATTCCAGAGTAATGATGCTCTCAGGATGTGAGATGTGAGGATGAGCAGTCACAAGTGTCCCAGGATCTTCTAGAAAACAAACTGCCTCTTCATGCTTAATGATCATAGTCACTAGGGAACGTGGGTGACAACTCAGACTGGTGGTGTCAAAGTTGATGGACACACTTGGTAACTGATAATAAGCAAAGTACATATTGCTGAGAAGTAGTAAATGGTGTAAAATATTTTATCAAATAATGCTGATTCAGGAGGGCTTGACAAACATGCTAGAATGGACTTTATCTGGTCCTCTAAATGTATTGGAATGTATTTAGGAATGTAGATGGCTATTTCTATTGACAAGGTGATCTTCAGGCTCAACATGGGAATGAAAATAAGTCAGTCAGTAAATGCTGATTATAAACCTCTATGTCTAGCTTCATTTTCAAGCTGAGTAAGCAAACCACAGACAAGATAAATAGAAAATTTGCAACTGATCAAAAATATTAACATGTAAGTTACTGAAGTGATCTTTGGCACACCTTGATATGGAAACTAGGCAGCTGAGTTAATTTAGTCTCTGTATGAAATGAAGCCTTTGAGATAAGAATCTGCACTTGGAGGCTTTCATATACCAACTTTTCTCCCTTTTCCACCATCAGCTTTTGAATCAGCTGACTGACTCCAGCCACATTTGTCTAAGAAATGGTGATCTCAAAAATAATTAAGTTCCTACAGATTTTGTGCTTACAAACTGATGCTCATAGAGCTACTTGTTACGCTGAGTGTCTCCTGGCAAGGTTATGCTGACCCACCATAAAGGAGATCTTGCTCTCACTGTTAACAAATCATATTTTAAATGAGATGCTGTACATATCAGATCTGTGCTTTTAGTGGTCCAACAGATATGCTAAATGTGCTTCTTTGTCAATAACTCAGAAATGCAAAATGGGAGTGGAAATATGTTATTTCAGCTAATCAAGTGCTAAAGCTTTTAAATGCCAGAAGCTTTCGCCAAACCATAAGGATAAAAAATACACATAATCAATGATAGGTATTTGAAAGATTAATCAGAAAGCATAAAGTCCTTAAACTCATTTGGTACCCAGCAAGGCAGCCTTTGCCAAAGAAAATACAATTTAGAAGTTGCCTGAATTAAAGAGGAAATTTGAGAAAATAAGGCTATGAAAGTATCCTAGAAACCAAAATAGAGGCATTTATTTTGATAAAATTATCACATCTGTTTCTGAGTTTTGATTTTATGCTTCTTTAAAAAAAATCCACATTGTAAGTATTGTTTTCACAAATATTCGAGGGTATTTTTATATAAGTTAGAAGCTGGTCTTTGTCTTTGTTTAAAAGCAGTGTAGCAAGTGAAATGACACATCACGTAAGAAATATTTTGTGCTCACCATTGCAAATTTAGTCCAGATGAGCACAGCCAAAAGGCTGATGGATTGTCTAAATACCTTGCTGTGAGTGTTTTCTCCAGTTTCTGATCAAATGTCAATACCGGAAAAAATTAAGTACCACAATCATCATTAATTGCCATCCTAAAATGATTACTTTTGCGTAATAGATAATGAATTGATGTAGCATCTGGGGAGCTATGGACAAGACAAATCTTGCCCGGAAAGTGTGGAGGAAGCTTGATTACTGCTGATGCTTTTCCTGATCCATTGCTAAACTGGGAAGGGTTTGAGTTGTGTTTAAACAGTACATTTAATAATTGTTTGGGTTTTGGGGTTTTTTTTGAACTAAATTGCCTGTGAGGTGTCCCCACATTTTTTGTAAGTTTTTCATACTTCCATAGGTGTGTTCAGCTTTGCAGACTGTTATTACTCATTATTTTAAATTCTTTGGATTTTCGCATCTGATTTTCTGAATAGTACTTAGCGTTTCTGTCTGTTTGTTCTAAACAGCTGAATACTGTAGTATGAATATAGGTACCTGGAGACCTCCACCAAGGCAGGCTCCTTAGACAAATGCAGCATGGCAGATGGTCCCTGCCCTGAAGATCTGAAAATCTAAATAATTGTCTTCTCACTCTCTTCTTTCTCTGAGGTATTAGTACCTGATTAGTATCCAGCTGCCTGCTTGTACAGTATAAGTGCTCTCAAAGTCACTCCTCTCCACAGCATACTCAGCAACTGCAAGCAGAAATAATGAGCAGACAGCTTTCTGGCTTGCCACAGTTTCAACACTGTTCAATAGTAGTTTTCAACAAGCAGATTTAGAAATCAGGTGTTAATTTTCTGCAAAGAGTCAGAGAAGGATGTGTGGAATTATCACTGTGACAGGGAGATCATATTCGGTAGATGAGACTACAGACCCACAGGTCTTGTTACAGGTTAGTACCATTCATCTCATTAAAGAAAAAAATTGCAAGCAGAGCCATTTCCGCAAGATTGTGAGCAAGGTTCTTGAAACAGAGCTAGAGTTGCTCAAAATGATAAATACCATCCATTTGTACCTTATCGTCACTGTAACTGAAAAGGGGTACCCATCTTTTCACTTATTTTGTGGTCATATGTGACCTATCAAGTAGGGAAATCTCTGTAATTAAGAGGATTGTGTTGAGTTTTGTATTATTAGTGAAATAGTTGTTACTTGTTGATGTGTTTTGAGCCTAAGAAATCTATGATTATTCTTTCTTTCCTCCTCCTCCATCCCTACATCCTATCAGTTTCATACTTGAAAGTAATAAATTTTTTGAAAATTTGGTCTAGTTACAAGGAGGGTGCATAGTGCTGGTAGGGAATGAGTGCTTATTGCCTCTTCCAGGACAAGAATCAGGAAGCATCTTGACCCCTACCCATGGGCTGATGTCCCAACCTGGCCTGCAGCGTCAGTGGCTGTTCTGTACCCTCAGAAAAAGCTGAGGAATCATTACCTTCTTCCACTGAAAACACTGTGAAGTCTCCAAAAACCTTAAAGCAGGAATTAGGGTGTTGTAGAACATTTTTTCATGCAGGCATGCTTAGGCTTGGTGTGCTGATGGGAACAGGTGGCAGTACTGTCTGCTCCCTCCAGTGCTTCTCTGCACCTCAAGGGTCCAGAGAGGCAGATTGGTCCAGTCATGGTGGTATGTAATTGTGGGTATGAAAATGATATCACACTGTCTATACTCCAAAGCTGGGGCTGCGGCAAGGTCTGATTTTGAGACTGTTGGGGTCTGGGACATTAGTTCAGGTTCATGAATGGAAGACTTCAGTCCATCAGGACATACCTGTTCTGCTTACCGAAGCAGGTTTTCTGTTATTCATCAGTAAGTATTAAACCAACTTGTTGTTTTAGATCAGATTTAGTAAGTTGTCAGGTTGGCAGCAGCTGTGGGGAGTTGGAATAACAGTGATTGGTGGCTTGGCAGAAGTTACTGAAGACCCTATAAAGCTTTCAAGAAAAAAAAAAAAAACAAAACAAAACAAAACACAAATCCCCTTCTATTCATCCCTTTCTGATTTGATTCTTTGTCTCAAGTCTTATTCCAGATAGCAAGAGGCAGTAGCACCACCAACATGGTTGTTTTTACAGCCTTTTTTGGCATTAGTTGTGGAAGGATCAGATGTCTGACCTTTCAGCAGTTGGTAAAAATTGAATAAAAAGATCTATATTCCTTACAGTGTCTGGAAGTGCCTGGTCTCCTTAGTTTTGTTTTGCACTGACTGTTGTATGTAGTGTGCTATAGATGTGCCAATAATGTTGAGGCACAGAACCAAGGTTGTTGGCTTTAACTGCTCCTTCCTGGCACCAAGTTGAGACTATTCAAGTTAGTGAACTGTCTTCATGTAGCGAAACATGCTTTGCTATGGGGTAGTCTATCTGTGCACAAAACTTTCTAGATACTGCTAAGGTCACCAAGGCTTTAATTTTTAAGTTATATATGTTAATCTAGTGTGCCTTCTATGAAGGATATTCCTGGCCATGTTCCAGCCCAAAAACCTAGTTGTGAGCTTTATAGAGCTGTTTTCAGTGAGAGATGCAGGAGCTAAATCTTATTAGCAGACAAAGTGTTTCAGGAATTTAGAGAGGTATAGTGAAAATCATCTCATCTTTTTGTGCACTGAGAGTATGTGTGTGGAGGCTGAACAGATTTACAATCTTTGTATTATACCCATACATAATTATGTCTGTCCTCAGCATATTTCAGATTCGTTCCAGTGATATCAACACTTGCCATTTTAAATTACACTACATATGCGTTTATGAACACATTATTGATCCTATTTATGTGTTGGTGTGTTGGTCAGTTTTCAGAAAAGTTGAAGGTACTATATTCATGTATAAGAGGTTTTCTTATTCTGTACCTCACTGTTATACCTATTATATTCATTATGCAAACATGCATTCTGCCATGTTTTTCCTTTCTCAAGTGTTCTGTTTTCATCTTTCTCTCTTCTTTCCAGACTTCCTTTCTTCCAATAGCTTCTTCTTCTGTGAAAAGGGCTGTGGCCTCCATTCCACCTTAAAAAAGAATAAAATAAAACAGATCAGTAGGTAGACCATTCTGACCATTCTGGCATTTTTTGTGCATCACTAAGGAATTCTACTCATTTACCACGTCAATAATATTACTGGTGATGGCAAATTTCACATTTTGTGCAAATGCTTGAGGTCTAAGCAGGCACCATAGCTCCCAAGACTTAAGTGTAGTGCATGGGAGATATATTAGCTGCTCAATCAGAGGAGCAGACACTTCCTAAATCTCATTTAATGTTGGATGCTGCAGATGGAGGATGACAGTTCTGAGCCATACCTCTTTTCTGAGGAGAAATACTATGTCCCTGTAAAAGCAATGATGAAAGCTGCCTAGATTTGACTTGTATCAATATGCCTTTATGTTCTTTCTTTTCTCTTCCCCTGAGGAAGAAGGGAAGATGGGTTTGCAAGACAAATGCTCTGGTGTTTTGTGGCCCCATGCATTGGCAATGACCAAGCTAGATAACTTGCTTGACCTTTTGAGAAGGGAAGAGCACAGGGTAGCAGAAAAGTATGACTGTGGATTAAAAAAGATCCTGCAACATTTGGAAGATCAGTCAGGAGGGAAAAGAGCCCCAAATTTAACAGTCCACATACTGAGTCACAAGAACCTTCCTTGCAGGGAATAATTGCCAGGCACTTTTCTGAAAATTACAGTTTTTAAAAAGCCCTTAAAGGTGCCTCTAAAATGAAGACACACAAACTTACAAGTACCCAGCAACATTAAGGTACAGGACCCTTCTTCCTGGCTTGAATTCAATACAGTGAAAGCAGAATCTGCTGCATGTACACATAAATAGCTTCTATACAGGTATATTTGATTATGTTTTCAATTGTGTGAAATTATGTATGTTTTCAGTGAAAATTTGAATTGCACGTATTTGGGAAATTAGAGCTTAAACTGTAATATATACACTTAAATTTCATGTAAATTAGATTATGGTAAAATTAACATAACCTTTCAGATAGCCTTTATGCTGTATCATCTTTTAGCTATTATTTTGAAGTATATCATTCCTTGCTTTGCTCTGAAGCCCTGCAGACTAGCAAAAAAAGTTAAATTTCAGAGTGACTGTCCACAACATTAATTATCTTAATATGCTTTTATTCTTACAGTGAAGATGTTTGTAAACGAGGATTCACTGTTATTATCGATATGCGGGGATCCAAATGGGATTTGATCAAGCCTCTCCTAAAGACCCTTCAAGAAGCCTTTCCTGCTGAGATTCATGTAGCCCTGATTATAAAACCTGATAATTTCTGGCAGAAGCAGAAAACGAACTTCGGCAGTTCCAAGTTCATCTTTGAGGTGAGAGCCACGTGAGAGTTGTATGATAAGGCATTAGCTCTGATGAGAATTTTTCTTCAGGTAAAACAAAAAGTTCCCAAGCCCTGTGACTAAGAGAGGGCTGATGCCCTGGCATCAGGTTGCCTCCTGAGGACACTGGTGGAACAGGATGTGTGTTTCATTCCAGAGGTTCACATACAGCAAACTTTGGTGAGGGTTTTTTTGTGCCATTTATTTTTGGTAGTGTTGTATTCAATTTTTCCTTTGTTTCTCTTAGAAAAGCCCCACCAAATCAGTCAATACACTAAAGACAAAGTTCTTTAGATGTTACAGTGTGTGTTTATTAGTTGACCTCTACCCACTTCAGGAAGTGGCTTTTTTTATAAAAGACATTTCTACTAAAGTCAGCTGTGTATTGTCAGCGCTTTAATTGAGATTTACAGTTCAGGAGTAACATTAACAACTTGGGTTAATGATAAGGTGCCTCAAGCAGGTTCTTTGAGAAGTAACCGATATACAACTGTGTAATTAAAGAGAATTTTACTAACTTTGTCATTGGTGAAGACAACCTGGCTGTGTTCTCTTAGTGCACTTTAGTTTTCTGTAAATTTCATATTCCTACCCAAAGAGAAGCAAAGCTCAGGAGTGTGAAGTGCTCATACATCAATCATGCCCAGCCATGAGTTAGTCATGTGCTGGTTTTTCTTAATTTGCTGGGAAACAATTCTGTCATTGACTGTCTTATTTACCAATCCATTTTACATCCCTGGAACTCAGAAGAGCATTTGGCTACAGTTCTCACTGTTGACTGCAATGGAAGACTATATTTAATTTTATATTTAAGATATGTTGCAGTCAGTGTGTGATATAAATATGTTATTATTTTCAATTTCTTCTTAAAAACACTCTTGAATTGCAATGGGCAACTAGATTGGTGTTAAGTGTTAACAAACTTTTACTTATCACAATTTAAGTATTTGTGCATTTTTTTACCCTCTGTCTCGCAATAAAACCAATAATTCATAAATGTTGGTATTTAATTGGGTCTTTACCTTCCTTGGCTACGTATGGGGGCTTAGGCATCAAAATAGCCCTCACTTGCTATCCCCTATGTGTCTCTAAAAGTGAGGCTGCTTTCAGTATAGCTTTATGTCACCTCCAGAGATTTCTCACGCTTACTAAGATCCCTGGCCCTGGCAGAAGTGGCTGCCATTACAGTGCAATAAGATTCGCAATGCTGCCTGTGGGGAATGAATGGGATCAGGGCAACGGGAAGAAGAAAGGAGATGTACAGGTATAGAAGAACATGGCAGGGGGGTTGGAACTAGATGATTTTAAGGTCCTTTCCAACCCTAACTATTCTATGATTCTATTGTAAGGCTGGTGGAATGGGTTGCCCAAGGAAGTTGTGAATGCTCCACCCCTGGTTGTGTTCAAGGCCAGGTTCGACAGAGTCTTGCATGACATGGTTTAGTGTGAGGTGTCCCTGCCCATGGCAGGGGAGCTGGAACTAGATGATCTTAAGGTCCTTTCCAAGGCTAACTATTCTATGATTCTATGAAGCAGGAGAGGACCTGTGCATAGACCAGAATAGCATACGGGTATGTGGAGCTTCTGTTTAAAATATATATGGGCACTAAGGAGTAGTACCAGGGAAGCCCAAGAAGAGACAGATTATGCTGTCCATCTAACCCTGGATTTCAATCCTTCAGAGCTTTAGTAAACATAAATAATGTCTTCCTAAAGCTTCAAGACCCAGAAGTAAAGTAACAGAGCTCAAATATATATTTTTAGAACATCTGTTTGTTTTTAAAATTAAGCCTTCTGGAGTCTTGGTTTATATTGTTTTATTGTGTGGAGTTGGTGTCATGACAGTGAAGAGTAAACTGTGATCAAGCTATTCTTCATAGTTACTGCTTTGAGTCTGTATTGTGTTAAAAACTCTGGATTCATTTGTTGTACATGCTGGTAGATACTAAGGGTATTTTCAATTTTGTGTGTGCACCTTTGATCCTTGGTCTGTCTTCTGGGCTGTTCACATGGGTGTTTGTGATGGTTCACAAATGTTTGGGCCAGAGAAAGAGAGTGCTTTTGCTGTCTATTGGGCCACTTGCAGACAGCCAGAATGGATAAGTCTTCCAATTCTATGATTTTAATGGGATTTATTAAGCTGTGTTGCACTTTACAGTAGACAGCCTGCAATATAGACACTACAATCCAGGAACTTCTGTTTTAAAGGATTCTTGTGGATGCTGCTGCGTATCTGCTAAGTAGGCTCAGGCTCTGGGGCAGCTCATGTTCTCTCATAAGAACTCTGAATATCAAATAAGCATTGCAGGTCAATATGACTCACATTAATTTGATTTACATAGGGCAGCACACAGCTACACTCCCTGCACTGAACTATCAGAGTGATTTCTCACAGTTGTGAACAAACACAAGATTCTTGGCAGGAGCAGACTGCAGTGGAAGACAATGGAAGTCTCTGTTGAATTACACCATCTACAATCTCAGCACTAACCAGCATCAGTTTTAAGGCCGGATTCTGCTTTTAAGCTTAATGGAAGCTTTATGCATGAGCCAGGATAGTGTAAGACCCTTAGTGGAGGCTAATGATCTGGGTTTTGTGTTGTGAGACTCTGGCAGAATGATTCTGTGTCACAGTCCAGAATGAAGCATGCCCCCAAGTCATCACACAAAGAAAAGAGAAAAAATAGAAGGGTTTAGCTGATGTATGTGGACTCCAAACCTTCCTGTCATTTTGAGGAATGGACCAGGCAGCTTAGTTAGCAGTAATTCAGAGGTGCCTTCAAGATTATTTTCTCTCTTCTGCCAAAAAAGTTTCAATAGTGGGCAATGCTTTTCAAAGTGACTTCTAAAAGAAAGATAAGTGGTGCCTGACAGGCAGTTACTCTGTTTTACCACCTACCTGCCTAGCTATGGTTGTTTTCATGAGAGTTTCAAGAACTTTGAGAAGGCTGCATAGAGACCTCATAGCAGCCTTCCAGTGGCTGAAGGGGACCTACAAGGATGCTGGAGAGGGACTCTTCATTAGGGACTGTAGTGTTAGGGAAGGGGTAAAGGGTTAAAATTTAAACAGGGGAAGTTTCAGTGAGATATAAGGAAGAAATTCTTTCCTGTCAGGGTGGTGAGGCACTGGAATGGGTTGACCAGGGAAGTTGTGAGTGCTCCATCCCTGGCTGTGTTCAAGGCCAGGTTGGACGGAGTCTTGGGTGTCATGGTTTAGTGTGAGGTGTCCCTGCTTATGGCAGGGGGGTTGGAACTAGATGACCTTAAGGTCCTTTCCAACCCTAACTATTCTATGATTCTATGATTCTAACTCCTTAAAGAAATAAATCTGAATAAATAAATTTGCTGCAGAATTCATGAAATTAAAAGCCTTTCTGCTCTACCACATCAAATTCTGTTTATGGTAAGAGGAGTGCTTGCATTAGCTTGACACACTGCAGCAGGCATGCCCAGGTACTAGCTATGAAGAGAAGTCTTTTCCTGTCAGGCAGCTTATCTCTAAATTAGATTATTTTCAAGGGATTAATATCCATGTCAAGAGGTTTAGAAATTTGAAATTACTTTCCAATTGTTTGTTGTCTCTGTTCTTCCCCTTCCCCAAATCATTGAATGTTCCAAGAAAGTTTTAAAATAATCTTCCCGCTGATCATTAGTTCAATACCAATTTTTGTATGTTGCAGAATTCCTGATATTTTTAGATGGATGCAATTGGAAGAAAAGTCTATTATTAACTTTAAACCAGTGGACAGCCTGCTATTTTGAGCAAAATTCAGGATAATGGAGAGTACTTCAGGTTTCTTTGTAATGACTTTTAAAAGATTGCTGTGATTATTGGGTGTCTCCACTTTTGAAGAGCACAAACTGACATTCTTTAGAGGCCTGATCTTTAGGGGACAGATGTGCAGTCACTGATGAACATCACAAGCTTCTAAGGGCTGCCAACTTGGGTGTTAACGTGACAACACTGAAAATCTCTAGTAACTCTAGAAATATGAAACCCTATGCTCATATTTCAGGGAGAAATATTTTTGCTAAAATAATTGGGAACAGCCATCAGTCATTGCATCTTTAAGCTTTCCAGGCACCCAATGCATTTCTTGATCACTGATTACAGAGTCTGAATGAATTAGAACCATCTCTCATTGATTGTGTATGATTCATGAATAGTACTTCCTATTAGCAATAAATTCTAATTGTTAATATTCCAATGACATTTCACATTTACATTGATTTTGGCTTAATTACATTAGAAATTACTAATGTGAAAGAGGTCTGCCTGTGGCAAAAGCCAACTAGAATAATCTGGAAGAAAAAACCAGCATATTCTGTATTTTGGTAGGTCACAATACCTGCTTCGGTTCATATGCCTGTAACTTTTGCTGCTCTTTAGCCACTAGCCTCAGTGTAACATAAGTAGTAAAATCCCTGTAATACCACATATGTGTTTATTGAACAATCATGTCCAGATATCCAAGATGTGCACTAAGAAGTCTTCAATGTCCAACTGGGTTAAAGTAATATATGACAGAAACATTCTCATCATATGATTTTGATAGTCAGGTCAGTCCTCAGCATCTTTTGCAGAGTTCATTCAATTATGTATTGATGAAGAAAATAATCTCTTCATGCTATTTATGGATTGCACTGTTGTTTCTGATTAGAGAGTTGCTGATTCAAATTCTGTTATTTTCCCTTCCTTAGACAAGTATGGTATCCGTGGAAGGCCTGGCAAAACTCGTAGATCCTTCTCAACTGACGGATGAATTTGAAGGGTCTTTGGATTACAACCATGATGAATGGATAGAGTTGCGCGTCTCCTTGGAAGAGTTTTTCAACAGTGCCGTCCATTTATTATCAAGGCTGGAGGATCTCCAGGAAATGTTGGCTAGGAAGGAGTTTCCAGTTGATGTTGAGGGCTCAAGAAGGCTGATTGATGAGCACACGCAGCTTAAGAAAAAAGTGATTAAAGCTCCTGTAGAAGAACTGGATCGTGAGGGTCAGAGGTTATTACAATGCATAAGATGCAGTGATGGTTTTTCTGGTAGGAATTGCATTCCTGGAAGTGCAGATTTTCAAAGTCTTGTGCCAAAGATCACCAGCCTTTTAGACAAGCTACATTCTACCCGGCAACACTTACATCAGATGTGGCATGTCCGCAAGTTGAAACTGGACCAGTGCTTTCAACTTCGACTTTTTGAGCAAGATGCTGAGAAGGTAGGGAATAATCTATTCCTTTCATAGTTTAACCAAAACTTTATTGAAAGGACACTGACCAGTTAGCACTATGAGGTATTCATCACAGGTGTAAATCTCATGTTGCTAGAAGATGTACTTATATGACTCTCAAATCACATTCACTGAACTAAATTGTTGGATGTAGCAGGCATAGCGATAGTCAAGAATAACTTGTCTGTGTCACTTTTGATGAATGTTAATCTGCATTTTTGTGTCACAATGGGTACGTTTGGTAGACATTAGCATGAAAATCAGCCTTTTTTTTTTTTTTTTTTTTTTTTATTTTCTTTTTCTTTTTTTTTTTTTTTTTTTTTTTT
>NDXB01011208.1:13850-24402 GCA_002631895.1 Agapornis roseicollis
TTTTTTTTTTTTTTTAAGTTCCTTTTACTAAGCTTATGAATATATTTATCTACATATCACATCACCTAAGGAAGAATAATGTTAGGGTTTGATTCACTACGATTATTGTTTGCACTTCTTGTGATCATATGGGAAATTTGTAGTGTAAGTCCTACAAATTGTTATCTCAAACAACATTTTCACTTTCCCTTTCATAGGAAATTGGAACAGGATTTGCAACTGGTAAAATCTTTGGTAATGGCTTTGTACAAGGACATGGCCACTTAGTTCCCACAGTGTGAGATCTGAGACTGTGTTTAGGTTAAACATATAAACAGACAAAGAGAAAGTATTCTGAAATGACAGCAGCATGTAAAACCCATTGTGGCTGGTTTGCATTAAACAGCATTTAAGGATGGCAGTTGAATTCATACCTGACACTTGAGTCAGTGGCCAAGATTCCTGTTCACCAGCAAAGACCTTATTTGAGAAATATTTAACATGAAGTTATTCCATAGAGATTGCATTGCAACTTCTTATTTCCTAGATGTTTGTAATGTAGTGTATCAGCCTGAAAAACAGATAGGGTTTCTCAAAATGAAATACAGTGTAAAAAAGTATTTAAAAGTGGTTGAAGCAGGGGTAAGTAACAGCTTTGGGAAACTGCAGTTTCAAAGGTATGCAGTACCATTGAAGTGTTACATCACCATACACTCCCTCTTCAGAAGATACTCATTCAGAAACCTGTTGATAGGGAAGTCCCCTACAAGAAAGCATAGCAGTTTGTCATATTTGTTGAAAAGACTGGCTAAAAACCCACCTGAGTTCCCTAACCAGGTCTCATACACACCACCACTTACAAATTGCAGTCATACACCATAAAGCAGGCTTTTTACTACTTCTAGTATTCATCTGCTGTTTGCCTCTGGAAGTGTATGAAGGCACTGATTTTGGTGAATTTATTTCAGAAAACTGTGTTGAGCTAGAGTCTTGGCAGTCTCACTTCCTTAACACAGAAGTACTTGACATCTTGTTATGTGGTTTTGTGAGAAGTCGTTGCTGCGAATTTTAAATTCCAGGCCACAGAAGTAGGATATTCTCAGTGGAAGGTACTGAGCTCTCAGACCTATGTTTATCTAGTCTGTATATCCATCAAAAGTACCAATCTCTGAATCTTCTTTGCTTAATGTATGATCCAGTTGTTTCACTAATGTGTCTGACTGGACCCAGGAGGAATAGTAAAAGAAATACAGGTGTCATTGGCAGGGGAATCTCACTGAAGATGATTTTTTTTTAATCATGTGCAAATTAATATTATTATTAAAACATCAGGGAGAAGCACTTTACTGAAAGAAATATAATCTTCACTAGCACATTGGTTTTCAATACATGTACTAAATATCTCTAAGGGATGCAATGACTAAAGAGGCCTCAAAATTGTATGATCAAGCCTCCTGTTGGGAGAACCTTGAATTCAGATGAGTCTCTCTAAAATGAGAGTCACTGCAGTATCACTCTAGATTGCATAACAGCAGAGTGTGTCTTTGAAATGCTACAATTTCTTCTTCTTCTCCCTTTCCCTTGTGTGTCACATGCTATAAGGAGATCGCTCACTGCTGTCCTGTCCGTCGGTGGCTGTATTTCAGTCAGTGCTTTGCTCTGGATCTTCATTTTCTTTAGGATTATTTAGATGACCACTGCTTACAAACATGATTTTTCCTTTCCTTGACTACTACATTTTCATAAAGAATAGAAGATATTTGGTTGTTTTATACTCTTAGTGGCTTTAATCTTTTGAGTTTGAGAGTACCTATAATTCTTCCAGGGAAGGTTGCAGTTCCTTTTACTTCATTTTTCACACATGTAGGGTGATATAAAAGATTGATGTTCTCATTCTCCTTAGCTGCCTTTTGCAGATCTCTTTGAAGTAGTCTGACTACTTCAGTACTGCAGTACTCAGAGTGGAAAGCACTTGTCTCATAAAATGTTCAGAGCTAAATCCAGTCTGAACACTGTCTCCACTGTGTAAATAGCCACCACAGTGTGTCTGTGTATTGAATTTTAAAGTTTCCTGGTACCTCCATTTGCTCAGTTGCACTCTACCCTCTACAATTAGTTATGGTAGTAGAGCCATAATAATCTTCATCTCCTGGGGAAAGGCACAACTCTTTCCATATAACCTGGATATGTCATTTAGTGCTAATCAAATGTCAACTCTAATACCCTGTGAAAGCTCAAACTCTAACATAAAATTCTGAATATAAATAAGGTTTTAGAGCCTTTTAAAATATCTCTGTATACTCATTGGGTGATATTTTATTTCTAATGAGGAGAAAATGGTCAAGGACATAGATTTTCTGGACATCTCTGATTTAAAAAAAAAAAAAATCACATGTCCTTATTGCATGAAAAGTTCTTAAAGATGGGATAAAAAAACCAAAAGATACAAGAAGGGAAACCTCATAGTATTTTAAAGTGGGTTAATTTTTAAATCCTTGGTATTAAAATACCCCAGATGTTCAAAGCAAATCAATTTACTTTTTTCCCCTCCTGTAGAGCCCCTCTATCGGAACATTTATAAACTACAGTCACTACCTGGACACAGGAATTACTCTTATGTCAGGTATTACGACTTAGAGAAGATCTCTGTAGTTGATGCTGAGCAACTCGTATTATTGGAAAAATAAAAGGAGGGGATGGCAGTCACACTTTGGGCTTCTCCCACTCAAATCAGTGGGAGAGAGCAGAGCTGTCTGTGGAGAAACTTTGTCTCCAAGTCAGGCCTTTAGGGTTTTATTTTCCTGTGCGGAGCCGAGGGAGATGAAAAGTTGGGCTACCACATGGGCACAAGCAGTGCAGTGAGAGTGAATCCCCAGATGGAGACTGGAAGCTCCTTGAAGCTCAAGTCAGCAGGCAGGTCAGCCATGTGGGGAGCTCTGGCAGAGTGGTGTGAGGAAGTTCACATGCTGTGCACTGCTGACTGTAATGATCTGCTGATAAATAACACATTTCAGCTGCTGGTGTAGCCCTGGCCCTCACTGTTCAACAAATTTATTCCTTACCAAGTAATATATACATATGTATGTACATACATATACATAATTTTGAAACTAGAACTGAGGCTTCACTGTGTTTTTACTGGGTAACAGGGAAGATATTTTAGCCATCAGTAACATGAAAAAATGCAGTCTAGTCTAAACTGAATATTGTTTAAAACAAAATCCCCCACAATCAGTGTAGACCCAAATATTAGAACTATCTGAGATATGTTAATTAGTTGGTTGAAATCTGGCTAGGGAGAAGAATTCAGGCAGGAGTCCACATGTTTTGCACTTGAATAAATCCCAAAAAAGACAAAAATAATATCTTGATACTCTGCACTTTCCAGCTCTTCTGGAAATAATTTGTAACTGGCACCCAACTTGACTTTTGTAGGAATTTCCCCATCATTTTGGGCTAGTTACATATCAATTTTACTACCTTGGCATGTGGGTGAATGAAAAACAGCTATCATGATGTAATCAGTGTTGTCCATGTTATGTATAAGCAATATAGTCATAAGCTGGACTGAACGAAGTATCTCTACTGTTAACTTGTAAAAACAGAGCAAAGAAAAGGGCAGGGTGAGCCTCTAACGGGAAGCAAAGTAGACTCTGCGTGTTCTCTTTGTCCTCACTTCCCCTTTTCCTTCCTGACTTTTCTGGAGTCCACCACACAAAAGCAAACGCCAAAAGATGGCAATGGTAGTTAGAAAATGCCACAAGTGAATTTCACTGGAAGTTGGTGGTGGGAGAAGCATTTTATTTGGATAGATCCAGCTTTCTAAAAAGTCTAGTGGCAAGCCACAGACCACATTTAGTCTTTAAGGACCAGTGAAGTAGCAGGCTTGCAGTCAAAACCATCTGCTTCATCCATACAAAAGCTTCCCTTTGAAAAACACAGCTCTGCCTGTGATTTTTCCCTGTGGAGCAGGCTATGGGAAGCTGTGCTGGCTGCTGAAGGCTGCCCTGTTAGTGCTGTTCTGCAGGGGGTTGCAGCTCCTACCACACAGCAGCTGTTGCTCCTTTTTCTCAGGTGATGTGACTAGCCTGGAAAGACAGAAGGATTTCAGTGAGTGCAAAAGTGACTGAAATGTGATTATAATGCAAACTTCATATGACAGAAGATGAGTTTGGAGAGGGGGGAGTAAGCAAAATGGTTGAGAGGGAATAGGGTGGAATAACAGTTGCTGCAGTTCTCCTGTATCCCACTTCCTATGCAAGTGTGGGCAGTGAGACTGTGGCACCAAGCAGCACAGCACTGCTTTAGACCTCTTCCTTGGTCTCCTTAAATAAAGGAACTGATAAGGTTTCTGAAGAACGAAAATTACAGATACACCAGCTGTCCTAGCCTCCTGTCCTATAAGCCTCCAGTGTCATATTCCCATTTCCAATGTAAGTATTGGGAAGACTCTTACTGATTTTCAGCAGAAGCACAATATACATTAGCCCTTATTCTGAAATGCCAGATTAAATTTAGGAGTTCCTGGTTTAGAATCTAACCTAACACCAGACAGAGTTAGTCTAGAAAAATACAGAGAAGCTCTAGCTCTACAGCAAAGTCAGTGGGAGACAAGATTATCCAAGAAGTACACAATCTGAGTATCTGAATCATGCTCATGCCATCACTGGAGTATACCTGCTAAAGTTTTATGTTCCTCAAAGGCAAGCTATTTCTTTTTTATCTAAAAAGATGCAGGATTACTTTGATAGGATAATAGAATGCAAAATGTGGAAATTTACCCTGTGGCTTAGCAGGTGTATGTGGGGAAGATGGCTTTAAGACATATCGATGTCTTGATGCTTAAGAAAGGGGAAAATATCAGTGCGTTTGTGTGATGCATATCCACTTTAACAGTTTCAAAATTTACTTCCCCTTGCACTGCACTTAAAAATTCTGATGCTATATGCTCTGTAATAAAATGCATTACAAATCTGATGATATACCTTTTCTGCTAATAAGAGGCAGTTTATTTTATTACAGTCCATTAGGTAAAGCAATTGTAGTTGTTTCTTTAGTCAAGTGATGCTGTGTGGGAAAGCATTTCCTAGAAACAGGTCTTAGCTGACTTTCTCAAAAAGCTGCATAAAAAAGATTAGAAAGATCAGCAGCATCTTCAGTTTCTTCTTTGTTTCCCATCATTTCTACATTTTCTTCTAGCAGTGCCAAAAGACCCTGGAAGTTTTACATCAGTGGGTGATAGTTTGCCTATTTAAAACATGTCACATTAACCCTTAAAGTTTTCTGTAATGCCAAAAGACATGGCATCTGGGACAGACAACTGACTGAGATAAAATCCACTTTGTGAAGGACCATTTTCCATCTTCTATTTCATTTGTGGAAGTGCTCAGTTTCTTTGATCTGTTCTGTGTGCCATATATACAATTACCTCCAAGATTCTGTGTGAAATGTAATTTCTAATTTTGGCTTAGAAATTATTGTAAGGGGGAATGTGACCCAGGGAATGAGACTGCGAAATGAGTGAGGACAATACAGAGAAGCTGATGGAGGGACTCATGTGAAATAAATACAAAGCAAATGAGTTCTGAGGAGGTGGATAATTAGGACTGGGGAGGAGGCAGGAAGCATATTAAGAAGGGAAAGAACCAGAATCAGGATTAATAAAGAAAGCACATCCTTAGTATTTTGCACAAGTGAGAAATATATATGCCTTCTATGCTCTTCTACTGCAAAAGAATTTGTTACTGAATGAATGGTATTTAACAGTTAACAATAATAATCATACAGGCATAATAAGCATGGATTAGACATGGATTTTTGCATAGGATTTAGATTTCATTTAAGTTACATGAACCCCGCGTTGGTGTACAAAACTCAGCATGACCTGCATTTTCCATCTAAGTACTTACACTATGGATATCACAACAGCACAGTAAGTGAGTATCACAGTAAGGAGCTTTCCTGGAGATTTTGAACACAGGGAATGTTGTTAGACCTGAGGTAAGCTCTGTAAGACTTCCACAATAAAAGGAGTCAATGAGCTTAGTGTCTTCTGCAGAGACATTTGACTGAGTGTCTAAGGGAGGCTCATTTAAGCATGTTGCTTTCATCCTTAGCACATTCCAAATGTCAGTGCAAATAAAGGACAGTGGCCTTGGGGTACAGATACTGACTGGGAAAGGCAGTGAACTGGGGGCTGTGTTTGTGAACATGCATGTGTTTGCAGAGAGCTTTATAAGAAGAGTGAACAAGAATTTACTGCTAAGCACGAATGAAATCCCAAATCCATAGTCCTAGAAAAAGAGTTCTCAGAGGTCACAAGGGTTCAATTTGCTTTTAGTACCTACCTGTTTCAGTCCAAAGCTACTTCTGTCTTCACTGGGTGAAGCAACTCAATTTCAGGCTAGTTTTACCTGCATCCCCCAACCTGATGGCATTTTGGTGCTTGAGGTCCCCCTGAATTTTCCACTAAAAAGACAGAGGCCTGGTCCTGTAAAGCAGGGAGAGTCTCAGCTTCTATTGACAACAGTGGAAGACTGTAGCAACTTTGCCACCCACTTACAGAAAAGGGACTTTATTTCCAGCTGTTTGTGCTGGTGTCTCCCCACATTATTCCAGTTATGTCAGTACACATTTGCAATATTATGGGCAGCCTGATTTGCCAGGGCTTTCATTAGTCCTAATATATGAAAAACAAGCTTTGAAAAAGTTCCTGACACACTTGCTCCTTATTTTTAAGCTATAGAAGAAATAGGCATATCTCTGTACTTATAGATCTGGAACAGACATTGCTGAAGAGTAAAAAGAGTATTTTAAGTTGCTTTAGCATATTTTTCTCTGTCTTTTCACATGCATAAAGACTCTTACACAGAGCATAGAGTGTCTGTTCTCTCCTAAAACTTTTTTTTTCCATATCTGGTGTCTCCTTTCTCATACTGCCAATGAAAAAAATGCTTTCTTCTATCATCTGAATTTACCCTTAACATATGGTGCCTTCTTTGGTACAGAGATTCTCACTAGATGTCTGGTTTTCCCCATTGATAAAATAAGACTTGGGAAGTCAATGCCGGGAAGGAAAGTCAGCTACCAGTCCAAATAAGCTGCCATGTGAGTAGGAGATCATCGCCTTATGCCATCCTTTCTACCCACTCTGAAACTAAAACAACGGAGAAAACAAGCCCTGTGTTCAATATGAAGTTTTTCCTCTGATACAGAATTTCTAATACCAGGCCAAACACAGAAAATAGGTCCCTAATTTGTTGAATTGACAGGAAATATCTTACAAAATTAGATAAACAATAATTAAGTGCTCGTTCATATAGTAGCTAGAGCATTAGGGTACTGAATCTGGATTTGGTATTGTCTGTTTCCAGCAAAGAAATGCAGATTTGCTGTTGAAAATCCCCGTGGAGATGTAAGGTTTTGGAAACATTCCTACTGCATACTGTGTATCTGCACAGGATTTGGGTTGCTTTAATATAGTACTGGGAATATTCTGCTTCACTTAGGATGTTTTGTGGAAGACCTTTCTAATAGCATCAATTAAGGACAAAGGATCAACATCGGAAATTCATATCAAAGAGAGAAACTGTATACCCATTTCGTAAAAATCTGTGTATTTCCCCCAGTGAACCTATGCAAGCTCTAATCACATTTATTTAATTACTTGACACATCTTAGAACAAAAGAGGCTGTAATAAAGCAGGTGAGAATTGAAAGCATGTAGCAATAACTGTTGTAACAGTAGGTTTCAATTAATTTTCAGTGTTTATTCAAATGTGTTCTCTATCATGTTTCTCTTTTTTTTTTTTTTTTTATTAAAAGAAAATAATTGAACTCTTACTACTGAGTACAGCTCCTGCTTTGTCTTGAAGCACAATAGTGCTCTCTGTTATGGATAAACCACTATGAGGTGTTCTAATGCAGCTGGATAAACAGTGTGATGCTCTGAATGCATCTTTACTGATGTTTTTAATGAAGCTCGGTGGTAGCAGACCAGGGATTAGGCTCATGGGTTCTCCAAACCACTGGGTTTACCTGGTCTCAGACTAATTTGTTTCTTTTGTTTTTTCCTTTCTTTCTCTCTCTCTCTCTCTCTCTTTTTTTTTTTTTTTTTAACAAATAAAAGAGCAAATTTTGCCAAGAAGCAGAAAAGATAGACCAAGGGCAAAGGGTAGTTGTGCATACAGTCTGAATTAACAGTTCCTTGTGGTGCTATAAGCATAGATGTCATGCTAAAGAGACTTTAGGAGTGGGATCAGCACCTTTTACTTTGGAAGGCTCTGAGAGTAGCAGCTAAACTGAGTCAAATCTACAGTCCACCTCACCTAGTTATGGACACAAAAGAATTCTTGGTAAACAGTGGGATAAATCCTCTTCAGCATCTGTAAGGGTAAAGGGCATACAAAACCCTTCATTTTTAACAGGAAGATGAATCATGCATTAGCCTGTATCTCTCCTTGCATACTGGGACTCACAGTCTTTGCAATAGCTTTTAATTAAAGATGCAGCTGACATACACTCTGTTTAATATGAAGTAGGCTTCTGACAGTTGCTAATGCTGTCCACAATTTGCTGTCCCCCAGTCTAAAGTGAAGAGTTGTCAGAGTGGAAAGAAATCATGGGGTGCTCTGGGAGACCTGTTCATTACTTTGACCACTGCTGGTCACACTTAATAAGAACCTGTTCTTTGTATCTATAGGAAAGAACAGATTTTTTGCAAGGCCAGGAGATCATTATAAAGATTTTTAACTCGAAGCACAAACAGAGCTCATTTCTACTAATTGGATTGTAAAATTGAAAATATCTTCATTATTACTGATAATATGATTATTATTTTCCAAAGGAGCTTGCAGCTTTTACAGTATCAAGCTCGTATCCTGCTACTTTCTTACCTATCAGTCAAGGCCTCAGGGAGTCTTCCACTATGTACCAATAGCATTGTGAACATTTGCTTTTCTGCCTTTCCGTCTACCAGTAGAAAGCTTGGGGACAGATCTAGTAACAACAGGACAAATTAACAAGTACGCACCAACTGCTTTATGCTGCCCCTACAACTGAAAGCAGCTACAAACCCAGTTTTGCCATCTGTTTTGAGGAACTGTGGGATTGCCATGCTTGCTGAGCAGAGCAGTACAGGGAACTGGGTAAATATATATCAGAATCCTCTCCCTGGTGGATGATACTCTAGCAGTGAATGCTACCTACCTTATTGCAAACATCATTTCTTTCCCTTTGGAGGAGGGGGCAGGACTCCTTTTGAAGCCTACCATTGACATGTCTGTTTCCACTGTAATGAATCTGTTGCTGGTTTGACAGCTCTGAGGGTACAAACTTCCTCCTGTAACTCTTCTATGACAGGAGTTCAGAAGACTACACAAGCAAAACCCGTAAGACTCTTTTTGAAGGCATTTGTTGTGCTGATTTTTCAGATGTGGACAGCTGCCCCTCAGAAAGGACATTTATCTGCCAGAGATAATTGCTGTTGAGCTGGATTTGTTTTGGAGCAGTAAAACAAGAGTACAAAGGAGGCAAAGTTCAAAGCTAAAAAATTGGGAATTAAAAACCACAGGGGTTAACTTCTCTGCCTTCTGTCACACAGGAAGCCCTTCCTGCAGTGGGAGTCCTGATCTGATGTGTTAAATAGGTATCTCAGTGGTTTCCATCTTTCTTTATCATACATTCTGCCTTGTGCTGCCAATCTGCTTGTTTTTCTTTATTTAGGCAGTTAGATATATATTGCCTCCACAGCCCTTGGAATTGAACCTGATCTGTTTGATGGGAATGTAAAAAACAGTAATGCCTCACTCCACTGCTACAGCTAGGGATGAGGAAGACTTGCGCATTTCCTTTGTGCTAAGTGTGCCCTGTAGCATAGTTACAGCGGTCTGGGGTCACTTTCTGTCCTATTTGCATGGGATCATGCAACACGCTTGTGACCTTTCAGTGCAAGAGGGCAGAACATTATGTGAGTGATGGCGTGGTTCCTGCTTTATGTTTCCAGACTCTGGCAGCAGTTATCTCACAGTCCGTCCACTCCTGACTGTAAGGAAACTGCTCTGAAGCCTGTTACTGCTGAAACTGGAACATGGTGTGCTGTGCTATTTGTAGTTTCCTGCTGCCGACGCTGGATACGCAGTTACTATTCCTCTTGCTTCCTCCATGAACATTAGAATGGGTCCAAAAATAATTGAAGGCAGTATGTTCTGATGGAATATTTTTGCATTTGCACAAATTTCCTCCTTATTTTGCTTGCCAATTTTGATAGGGAGCATTTTGAGACTGTTTCAGCTTCTTCAGCTTGGCACCACTGGGAGGCACAGGAATGCTCCCCTGATCAGTAAGGCAAAAGAAAATGTTCTGGCATCTAACTGCAGGCTTAAAACGCATTTTTAAGGATTAATATAGCATATGATAAATGGAAAGTTCTGCTTTAACTAATGAAGACAAGAAGACCTAAAGGCTGTAACAGACAACAAAGCCCATACATCTAAACAAAGAGAAGAAAGAGGCGCACACATACAGAGAAAGAAAAGAAAGCTGCTTTTTTTTTTTTTTTTTTTTTTTTTTTTTT
>NDXB01011213.1:4661-16359 GCA_002631895.1 Agapornis roseicollis
AAAGAAGGCATTAAGCACTTCTGCCTTCTCCTCATCTTTAGTTACTAAGTTTCCTGCCTCATCCAATAAGTAGCAAAGATCTGGCTTACCCTTCCTTTTACCATTAATGTATTTAAAAAAAACTTTTTTTATTATTCTTTACAGAAGTTGCCAGTTTAAGTTCAAGCTGAGCTTTGGCCTCCCTGATTTTCTCTCTACATGCCCTAGCAGCCTCCTTAAACACTCCCTGAGAAACCCTGCTCTCCTTCCAAAGATGATACACCTTCTTTTTAGTTCTGAGTTCTTTCATAACCTCGTTACCCATCCAGGCCGGACGCTTGCCTCATCGGCTCATCTTCCAGCACACAGGAACAGACTTTTCCTGTGCCCTCAAGATCTCTGTTTTGAGGCACACCCATCTTTCCTGAACTCCTTTGTTTTCAAGGGCAGTTTCCCAAGGAACTCTCCGAATGAGCCTCCTAAACAGGCCAAAATCTGCCCTCTGGAAATCCAAGGAAAAGGTCTCGTTGATGTTCCTTCTGATTTCACTAAGTATTGAGAATTCTACAATTTCATGATCACATACATGTATGTCATTTATGTCATACATATATACATATATTTCATGACATACATGTACAATAGCACTAAAGTGCTATTTAAGATATACCGTAAAATTGCAGATCTTTATAAGCTTGGGAGTGGCAGGGAGGAGAAGGAGACAGTACAAGCTAATCTTGGGGACAAACTTTTTTCTATCTCAAATACCCATCACAGAAAACAAGGATCAGGTAAATAGTAAGAGGAAGAAATAAAAATTCCATCCTAGCTTAGAAGTAGGCTTGTTATCAGTGAGCCAAATGTTGCTCTAGGGTCATTCCACCTTAGCTAATCAGAACTTACAATTTAGATGACCTAAGCATTTGTAGACATCTTTTTGTAATTTTATTCCACCACTGCACACACCTGTCTTGAAGACAATGTATCCTTTAATCCATGAATACAACACATACTACTCATTCCATTCCTTTGGGTACTTGATCAGCCTTCCAGAGCTCAGCAACATTTAAAAGGCACAGCAGAAATTCCATACCAATTAAAGAGTTGATAAAGCATAAAATTGCTGTGGAAAAATAACCTTACTGTGACCAGTCTGAGCTAGAAAATGTCTCCATTATTCTGCTGTATTCTGAGGCAAAAGCCTAAACCTTTAAAATCCCACCTAAGTTTTTAGCAGTGCAACATCTGGAATTATGAGAATTTCCTTTTAGTATGAAACTCATCGCTTAGGTTGTAAGTTATGTAGTTCCTAGAACCTGTAGTATTTTTGCGAAGTGGGGTTTTTATCTGAAGAAAGACTCACTGCACCTTATCTTCAGACTACGGTTGGTTTCTGCTAGAGGATCAGTGATAAGGGTGTTGGTCAGTCTCTGTGGTAAGGAACAGTTCATCCTAGAGATCAGTAATAATACCACAAATAATTTTAATATATATAATTCCAACCACTAAAAAAGGGCCCTGACAAAGGAACATAAGCTGTTCCTTACTCACCAGGACTGTGTTTTCAGCTAGGTGAGAAAAGGTTTGAAGCTGGAAAGATTTAAGTTTTATAAAAATACTGTCCTTAGAACAAGTGAATAAGTATTCTAAAA
Source organism: Agapornis roseicollis (assembly GCA_002631895.1). Taxonomy (NCBI): domain Eukaryota; kingdom Metazoa; phylum Chordata; class Aves; order Psittaciformes; family Psittacidae; genus Agapornis; species Agapornis roseicollis. Next base: position 6,293 of record NDXB01011213.1, read on the forward strand.
CTATTTCCTTAATATGAGCTGTCATTTCATACTGGAAAACCATGTAATTTCTCATTCTTATCAATTAAGGCACTTCCCACTGCGTAGAAATCTTTGCATCTCATATGATTCATCTCCTCAACCCTTACCAAATTACTGAACTAATCCTCATATGCTTTAAAGCAGTTTAAAACAAAAACCTTGCACAAGTGTGTGTGCAATGCCTCTAAAATGACAACCTCGATTCCAGTCTCCTGTGTACTCAAGAGTGATTTCTGCTAACCTGTGGTGGCAGGTAAATAATCTCTATCTCTTCCATCCTTTATTTCAAGAAAAGAATAATGTGCACAATCCTTGCTGTGACCTATGCTCAGATACTTTTTTCAGAGTTAGAGATGGTTTAAATTCCTTAAGGTATTTTAGAATCTGTTTCAGCAAATCTGTTCTGTCACAAGAACTCCTCCATTTTCATTTTTTCAGTATCTGCACAAAGACCATCATCTCCCTGCCATTGGCCTGGGTGCATCATAGAGAACAGAAGAACCGTAAAACACCTAAGTTGGCCATGTATCATCTAGACAGCAACAAAAATGTGCATATACCAAATACTAGATGAGCTACATCCTTTACTGCAGGCAAAAGGGATTTTTAGGAGTGCTTCCTGACATTCTAGGAGTGCTTACTGGCACAGACATGGACACTGAATACAGAAAACTAAAGGAGCCATGTTTTTTTCCAGGGAATGTTAGAGCATCACATCCCAGATGAGCTTTCTGTGTTGCTTCTGGAAGGCAGACAGAAGGTAGGCATTTCAGTGTTATATAGCTAAATTAACAAATAACTTTCCAGAAACTTGTCCTATGTTCCATTTCGAGTACCTCCATTTTCTTACACTGCTGAAACAGTACCAGCAGAAAAAGCCTTGAGTTTTGATAATAGATCTTTTGGTTGTTAGAAAAGCAAAGCATAGGACCTTAAACATACTGACATTGGTGTCGTCACACAGCTGGCTAACAGTTTCAACTAAAAAGAAAATAATTAATTCACATGGGACCAAATCTAAAATTATCACATCAAAGGAACTGATCTGAGAGTTAACAGTATATTAAACAATTGTATTTTCTTCAAAGGTAATTGGAATCACTATCTACAAGCACCTTCTTGAGACTTTCTTCTGAGAAAGACAGTGATTAGAAGCTCACCAATAAATGAATACCATTGGAAAGACAAAACAAACAGGACATAAATCTGAGAAGGACATTGGATCTACAACATTAAAATAAGAGATATATTAGTAAGCTTTCTTCTGCTTATCTCAATATTGACAGTCTTCTGCTGTAACTGTTTCAAAACACATAAACCTAGAAGTTGATGGAGTATTAACTGAAAGCTTAATGGTATAAAACAGAGTGCAGTTTCCTCATTTCTCATTGTTCACCACAGTATGATGATTCTTCTTTCCTCTTGTTTCACAAGCCGAAAGCTCTCTGTTCATTTGTTATGATTTCCCAGGAGATCAAGGAAGACAGAAATTACACTGTCATGACCACAGCTCTCAATGTTTTCTCTGTGACCAGAGCATCTCAGATTTCAGATTTGTTTTTCAGTGCTTGCTAGTGACCCGCATCAACCCAGTTCAAAGAGAACATAATTATATAAAAGTCACTGCAGAGTCCAAATTACAGATCTCATAATGGATCTGAATGACAGGTCTATCTATAGCAGAAGGCTTGAATTGCAAGGCTTGCTTCTCTTTAAACTAATGGTAGACTCCTCAGTGGTCTCAATTTCACTCTTTATTGCTTAAATTAGAAGATCAAAATCTATGAGTTAGCAAAGATGTTTTGGACATTCATCTCTGAAATTACTCCCTTAACTTCATAAATTAAGAGTAAACATTTTTGCTTAAAAAAATACATAAATAAAAAGGTCACAGTAATTCTAGTGTTTTATTATGAGAAGCACTAGCTGTTAATTATGCAAACAGGAAGTAAATGCAGAACTCAAAAAGTTTAATCAATTGCAAGAAATTACTGATTTAAAAGAGTCTTGCTAACTGCTGGCTGCACTGTTGCCACAACCCAAAAAATATCACTGGCTTAAGCTAGTACATCATGGTCAGTAGCCTTTAATTTCATGACTTGGGAAAACTTTTAAACTTGCTTCTATGTGACAACATTCAACATAATCGCAAAGATGGTGACAATTACCATGAGCACAAGAAAGCAAAACAATAAAACCACTTTTGCATACAAAAGTAAAATTCCACAAAGTTGCATGGAAGTGTTTTCCTCAGCAGTAGTTAACCACAGTTAGTTTATTTCAAACTAGATTTTGGTGACTTGAATGCAACATAGCCACTGCAGTTGCTACTCAAACTTGGTTTAATTTCAATGTAAAAACAATTTTCAAAGCTGGAAATACTCAATGTTGTAACCTAAGCAGAACTTTGGCCCTTCTACTTTAATAATTACTGGACCTCATACAGCAAGAAGACATTGTCATATTACAGCTGTTACCAGAACACTTAGCAATATCCTGTGAATGAGCAAGATTGGAAACCCTTAGCAGCCAGCCCTGAGATACTGCCACAGCAAACAAGAATGTAATAAACCTCTTCCTGAAAGAAACACTTGGCATCTGTGCAAGATCTAGAGTAAGAAACCTATTTCAGCTGAAAGGAGTAGCTCAGCAAGAAAGTGTAACTCTCATCCATACCACTTGACTGATCTCTGATAGCCTCTAGGATTTAAAGAACATTATATATACATAAATCAATGCAGTATCATACCAAAATATCTCATCTACCTCAATAACTTCAAGTTAGCGATGTGTTAGCTGAAGGAAAATGCCATGCTAATGCAGATCAACAGCTGTCAGTATCCAAGCCAGTCGGAACAGCCCAGGCACTTTTACCCAAGGAAGGCACCCACTTATGATAAGTCAAACAGAACACAAATGCGTAATCCCTAAAGTAACATGGAAATGCTCCCTCAACATGAGCTAAATATGGGCTCCTGCATTCTTGCTCTCTCTTGTAAGGGAGGTTTATTTCAGCCCCTTCCCTTCCATCACCAGAGGCACATAGCAAACTAATTTGAGAGTGGAAACCTTCACCAAATGAGCCCAGTTTTCTGAAAAGCACAATCATAGTACTACATATTCATCTGTGTCAGACCAGCAGCAGGTTGGAAAATTCTGATCACAGATGGCTGGGTTTTGCCTTCAGCTTCGTAGGAAGCATAGCTTGCATTCTTACTGTTTTGCGTCTACTTGTCTACTTGTACTTCAGTAAAACTAAAACCCATTTCTGTGTAGTGTCATTGTTGGTTTTAAAAAGCATTAGTGAATCTCACAGATTCTCTCATCAAAGATCACTAAATATTTTTAATAAGTCATGTTTAGTACATGTGAAAAGTTCCTAATTTGCTAAGTGGACATATAAAGCAAATTGTTACTACAAAACCTAACTAAGCTTTCTCTTGCTCGTGAATGCTTAAAACAGTTTATAAAAATCCTTTAACACTAACCTCAAGAAAACAGCCACTGCCATTCTCTCAGGCAGAATTCTTGTCTACTACAGCTTCTTGTCTACACATTCAAGAAATCCCATTCTACTGAGCCACTATATAACCTCTTCTGGAAATTACTCTGGCTGACAAAAAGCAAACAATAGCCAAACTCAATTCTGAATTGTTTAGTGTCCTCTCAAAAAAAGTCAGCATATAAAGATTAAAAAGGTTCATGTGAATGACAAAAGAAAGAATTGCATTCTGCCTTATTTTTAGCCTCCTGTCAAAGCTTTTTGGCTGCTTATCAAGGAAAATTTCATCCTTCAGTCTGTAGCTTTACTACTATATTTAATCCTGTTGTCAGATACTGTATGGAATATACATTTGCCTTTCACCCATAAATTAATCAAACTTAAGAACTGAAACAATTTTGCATTCTCATATGTGCACATTTGTGAGCTCTAGCTGGTGAAACTGAAGAGATTAAATTATAATCTTTTATGTTGTTTTCTCATTTCCATTATATAATTACAGAGATCAGAATTTAGGCCAAGTGATGCAAAGAAAGTTATTTCAATGTCATACAAATACATATCACGTCTAATACATTTGCATATACACTTCAGAACTGAAAAAGAGAAAGAGGATGATGCATTGTAGCATTCACAGACTACTTGCTTGTTCTCTCTGCTTATGCTATCTTGCTTTATTCAGGGTGACCGATGTTTTAGCAACTTTAATTTTACATTTCTTAGGACTTAAATGTTGTTCAACTGATATTTTATGCACAGAGGATTAAGTTATCTACTTGAGCAAAGACCTCAAAATCATGCCTTTCTGATGATATTTTTACTATACTGAGCAAGAACCTAGAAATAAAAGAATTTAGGTATTAGATATCAGGTACTAGGGACAGTATTTTACAGATGAGAAGATGAAGTAGGAGCCTACTGAAGAGAGAAAGTGAAATGGTAGAAGAGGAGAGACACCCAGTCTGCCAACAAGAAGGCTTAAAAAAACTGAGAAGGGCTCCAGAGAAGACTGTTCATAGGAATTATGTCTGTTAGAAAAGGCAGACCTTTCTAAATTGTAATGTGAAGCTGTATGACAGTCTTGTGCATATTTTGGAGCATCCTCTAGGCTATAACCACAGTAACACACAACTAATGAGCTCTCAGACCCAAGTTAAGAGAAAGATGTCTACATTATTGTCTTGGTGAAGTCAACACAAATAATGAACTTTTTCCAAAAGTGCTTTAAGTGTTACTTTCTGTAAAGACATTAGTCCTCCTTCTCCATGGGGCTTGTATGTTGCTCCCACATGTAGGCTGTTCCCCATGTGTAGGTTGCTCCTACACATGAATTGCCTGCAAAGGTATGGCCTCATTTTAAGACATCAGAGCAACTGAATTTCGGTTTTCTACTTACAGGTATAGTATGAGGTACACTAGATTTCCTGAGACATTGTATCATACTGTATCTGTTATACTTGCCACGCTCTGTAACTCAGGATTTCAGCTTGACAAAACAGACAGAAGACCACAGAATTGGAAAAAATGTATTGCTCTGATCTACCAAGTGAATTCAGAGTGCACACAAGAAAAAAGGATGTTAAAGCAAAACATAACAAAGATGAACATATTAATTATTTGAAAAAGATGCTAGTTCACCATAACAATGTAACCACCTATACATTTAAAGTAAGGCATTTCTCAAAAATTCTTGTGGCAGCCAGGAAATGCCCTGCTGCAGGTCACACAAAACAGTACAAAAAGTAAATAAAACCAGGCATAGCTTGTCCTAGTGAAAGGAGATGGGAACATTTTGCACAGAGATTATGGGCATTTTGAGTAAAATTTCAACAGTGCTCATGGCATTAAACAATTTTAATTATTTTACTGGAAGACTAGTTTCAGTGCTATGCCTTTTAATAGAAACTTGACCTGCAAGTCAGAATTTCTGAAATTAGTAGAATTTCTGAAATTAGCAAGACAACTAGTATATTTCAAATATCAAATTAACTTTTATTTAATGAAGCATATGCGTAAGTCTAAAACAATCTCAAAAACCTACTGAAAGCAGGAATACTGTATTAGTCAGTAGAAGAGGAGTTACTGTTGAAAGCAAAGCTGACAGAGAAATGTTTTTCATATTCTTCAATGTTCTGACATAAAACCCAAATCCATTGCAGATCACAATGAAATCAAGCACGCTAGAGGTGCTCATGGAAGTGTAAGGAGAGGGAACTCTTGTCCCAGAAACACATGGTCCAAAGCCTAAGTATTCAGACACTGATTCAGATGCAAATCCTCTGTTTAGTTAATTCAAACCTAGCTCCTAACATCTAAACTACTGGCAATCCAGACTGCATGACCGCTTCAGTACTTCCTTGTTGATAGGATTTCATACTATAACCACCAAATACTCATGAAGCAAAGAATACTAGAAGGTTCACCCTGAAACCAAATCATTTGCAGATCAGAGCTCAAATGCAAAATGGCAAAGTTCAGAAAAGAGATCATACTTCTCAATGTGTGGCTCTTTTTATTTTTTGGCTCACAGACAGTAGTTTTCAAGAAATAAGAATCGTGCCACGTCCCACCATGGCTTTTGCACTGAGAAGTCATGCAAAGTACAGTGTTGGCGAGATACACAGACTAAGAAGGAATGAAAAGAAATATATTTGTCAGAAAGTATCTCTCTCATTTGCAGGAGAAGTTATGTGTTCATGTCACATTCTCTTAATAAACACAAAGAGACTTCACAGCTGTGCAGGGTTGCCTTCCAGTGGGTACAGGGCATATGAGAACATACCTGTATTTCAAATTTTCTGTCTGAGCAAATGTACAGAATATCAAGTCCTTGTACTTGCTAGCTCATTCTTAAATATTTTAAGGTAAGTAGGCATGGAATGTAGAATCAAAGGAAAGAAAAAAATCCCGCCAAACTACAATGCTGCTCAGTACCTATGTCCAAAAAGTATTTAAAGAGGACTGCAAATATTTTCTATCACTTTTTGTTTCAGTCTTCTGCCTGAAAATTTCATTTCTCTTGGCCTTATGATACCTGCCTTGGCAGCTGATGCATAATGGCAACATTCTGATGCTGAGCAAACATAAAAACCCTGAGATTAAATAACAACACAAAGAACAGCTACTTTACTTCATATCATAACCAGTGATTAGTTCTACACCTCTTCAGTATTTCAGAATAGATTAAACAGTTAGTGAATATTTAGATTAAATAGTAAGTAAATATATTTTCTCATAAGTTTTAATAACAAGCAACAGCTGGACAATGCATAAATAATTCCAGCAAGTCTTAACCTACTATGCAGTTTATCAGTGCCACAGCATACAGCTGTTGGTAATGGCAATTATCATTGCATAATACATAAACACAGTAAAAAAATGAAAACAAAAAATATCCATATCCACCTCACTAGGTTCAGAAAATAAGCTAATGGTTTAGATACTATGTTCAGTTTCCCATCCAGCTTAGCAGAACCACTGTCACCCTGTTGTATGGTAACTTATGTCAGAAGAGCAACTTCCATATGAAAAAGAAGACAGAATCAGGTACAAAGAAAATGTTTGTTAGATAAGGAAGTAAATATACAAACCAGAATTAATATAATGTTGATCTAGTTTAGGTGTGAAAGTCAGATAATTCTATGCTATGATTTCTGTAATTAGAAATTGCATTTCCCCATCTTGGAAGCAAGACTGGAAAGCACCTGCTTGCAAGAATTTCACAGTGAACAGATGAGCAACTTATTCTCTAAAACCCACCTGTGAACTCATAAAACATAAGACCATATTATGCCTTTTGTTGCTGAACTTTGCTGGGATGCAGAGGAGACTGAAACCAGCTCTTAAGCTACTACGACTTAATACAGTTTGTGTATTGCACTGTAACCTTTTGTTTAGATGAGCTCGGTGGCCCAGAATCTTCTCTTCCTGGGTAAGTATTGTGCATGAATATGAAGTGATCTTCTACAGCAAAGTCTTTGAGTGTGGCTGGTGTTTGTACAAAGACATGCTTGTAGAATGGGAAGGTTTTGTGCTGTCTTGCTTTGCTCAAAACCTATGCTTTGTTCAGCCCTGAGGAAGTGACCTGGAAAACAGTGAACTTGCAAGATATGGGAAGTAAGTTTTATATGATGCAAAGCACATAGTGCTCATGAAAGCAGAATTGCCAACCAGTAAATAAACTTAATAAGGAAATCATACATATATTTTGACAGTATCTTCTGGACACAATGTACAAAAATAGATAATGAAAAATCCCAACAGTCAGTCCACCATTTTTGGCTAATATTGAGCCTACTCTCATGAAGAACAAACTTTTAAAGCAAACTCTACACTAAAAGTTTTAAAGTTATCTTAGATGAACTATTTTTTTTTCCCCAGTTCTCACTTATTATCCTTTATAAAAATCTGAAGAAATTAACTTGTTATTGTGTTCAACAAATACACACAAAGATGATCAAAAGATTCTATTTTAGTTCTGCACAAGACGCATAATTCCCTCAGTCACTTAAGCATTTGAAAATGGAAGATTCACCCATCTGCCCAAATAGGTGACAGAACCTTTGACATCGATGATCTAGGGAAGTACATAACATAAATTAGGCAGGCCCATTCCAATGAACTGATGAATTCCTTTTACAAACTGCTAAGCCCAAGCTATTTTTTCTTAAATACACTTCTTGCTGCTTGATTGACTACCCCTGATTTGTACTCAATGAGACAATCGCCATTCACTCTTTCCAAATTAATATGTCTTAGACCTTAATCCCACTTCCTCTAGTTGTCTCTTTTCCAGACTAAACGGTAATAACCTACTAAGCCTTCAGAATTTAAGCTGGAAAAAAGTAGGATGTACAAAGCTGGTCATGACTAAGTTAGTTAATACTGTAGTTCTTTGCAGATTAAAATCAGGGGTCTTCATGCTATAAGGTCTACAGCTTCAAGACTACTACTATATCTAGGAAATAGTCACCCAATTAAATAGCAGCCTACCTAAAATGTAACTGAAAAATTAGTGCAGAATATAAACTTTTAAAGCATCTGTTAAATCACTCTTGAGTGTATACATATAAACATCACATCTCTGTATTTGGTTGACATAGGCAAATTACTTAAAGCAATTAGGAAAGGGCTCAGTTGTTATTAAAGTAATTATTAAAGGTTGACAAGCTCCTCTGCCTGTTAAAGCAGAGGGTAAGTAACTATTTCTTCTAAGACTGTAGAACTGTATCATAAGAACTTCTGGATTTAAATAGACAACTTGAGTATTGGAAAGCTTGGTTTTAGCAGGAAGTATTCCAATAACAATGCTGGTCAAATAGAATGCAATTTCTGGCACTTCTGCTGTCATATTGCAATTTTTGATTCAGGATTCAGTAAAGATACAATTTTAAAATAGGAAGTGGTGTTTAGAAAAAATAAGGAGTTATCTACATGGCTTTAAATGAAAACACATTTGTGTTCATTCTCAATTTCACAACTAAATGGCTTGTGTCAAACGTTCAGCATAGATGGAAGTTCATAATCCTTTTAATAGCAATTTGCCTGCTGTTGAAATCCATTTTATTTTTCAGTTAACTGAAGACACATTTTGAAAGCAACATAAAGTCATAAGAAACAAATTACACTGTTTTGTAGACATGATCCATTTCTGATGTCACAGGGTATGATACTGCTAAAATACCCAGACTGGAAATTCAAGGAGGATGTCACACAGAAGAATAAATCTGAAAAATAAATTAGGGCATTCAATATAATTTTCATATTCTTTTAGTTATCACTGGGAAAAGGAAGCATTTATCACTGAAGTCCAGTCTGGAACAAGGTTTTAGTCTTCAGTTAGAATTTACCCTGAACAATATTCCACAGTTGAGATGATCTTGCACCTACCGTACAGCTGGAGGTAGTTTTGCAACTATCACAGCTAACAGCTTCAAAAAAAGGTCTGTAAGTGTCTGCAGGAGCTTGGCAGTTTATCATTTGAAAACCAAATCTCTCTTGGAGAGTACAAATGAAAAATGTTCCACTGGAAGATAATAATATGTCATATCAGAAAATAAAAATAGTTTCTCTGAAATTCTGAGTCAGCAATCCCTGAGATTTCAACCAAATGTAGAAGTTCACATTCACTGTACCTCCTTGATTATCTTGTTGAATTATGTTCTGAGAAATTAGGATTTAAATAATCACATCATGGGAACATCTTAAATAAAAACCTTATAGAACATACAGACTTAAAGGCTGAAATCTTACTTCCAAAAAGGAAAGAATCATATAATAGAGAGGATCTGGGTGGTAGAGGACAGTGTGTAGTTTTAAATAAACTTTTTTTGATCTTCAATAAACAAACAAATCTACCAAGAAACCCAACTAGCAAGACCAGCCAAAACAAAGAAAAGTAACATCTAATATCTTCAAATTGTTTGGGTGTTTTTGTTTTTGTTTGGGTTTGGATTTTTGGTTTGTTTTTTTTTTTTGGGGGGGGGGGAGGGTGTTTGGTTTTTTTTTTGTTTTTTTTTTTTTTTTTTTTTTTTTTTTTTTTTTT
>NDXB01011227.1:1228-25820 GCA_002631895.1 Agapornis roseicollis
TGGGGGATGAAAGAAAAAAAAAAAAAAAAAAAAACAAAACAACAACCAAACAAAAGAAAACAAAACTAGGAGATTCTGGGGAGTTGCTGTGGCTCTGATTTCAGAGAAGGTAGAGTGCAATGACTTTTTGTCCTCATCCCTGACCTCATCCTTCTGTTTTACATCACTCAATCTCTCCAGTGTAAAAAGGGAAAAGCAGAACTGCTGTGCATTAATATGGTATAAAAAGTTCAGCCATAAGATGTGTTCTTCTACAATGATAAGAAAATCCTTTCCCCTTCCTCCCAATGGCCAGCATTTCTGTATTGAAATGTGAAGCATACTGCATACACATTGAATAAACTTCCTGTAGCTTAAATCACTTTGTATCAATTGAACCATGTTAGCTACCTGTTAGTATCTTTGATCCCCCCAGCTCATGCAAGGCAAAGTTTAGCATAACCAAGCTGAAGTTATTTTGTACCCACCATGTACTAACACACACACATAGAGCTGTGACAGTGATGAGGATTTAATATCCAGATCCTCAATTCCTCATAATTTCATTATACTACTTAACCAAGGACAGAGACTCACAGGAGGCATTCCTCCTCTAAAACCAGAGAAGTTACTCATGTCCTGAAAACAGGAAGGTATTTATACAAACTCAGTGAAGCTCAGGAATAACAAATTTGAAAAACTTTTCAACCCACAAATCTCAGCAAACTTGAGGTTCTGAAGAGTTTATTTCTTAAATCAGTGGCAAATAAAAATGCCACTAGCCAATAATTTAAACTTGACAGATTATCTTAAAGAGCTAAAAATTATTTTCCAATAATAAACTTCTTGTTTTCTCAAGTAGCCAGGAAGGACAGATGAGGCAGAATGAGAAGAGAGGATGCAGGATCTAAACTATTTTTTGACCATAATTAGCAAGATGACCAATAGCCAGATCGACTCAGAGTTACTTTAGTAGAAAAACTTTTCCCTTGGTAAAAACCAAATGGAAACAAAAACAAGCAAACAACAGGAATTATTGTGGATCTGTGGAAAGGCCACACTAATGGGTTTTAAAGTCAGTATTTCAGGCACTCTGTTTCACTTTGTTGGTGGTGGTGTTTTTTTGATTATTTTTTTTTTTTTTTAAGTGACCCAAGTGGTAAAATATGGACTTTCTTTTAGTGTTCAATAAACTACATTGATGATAGATCCCATGATAATTTCTTCTCACAGGTTTACGCAGTAAAGGAGCTCTTGCTATTCCTGTCCCCAGCACATTTATTTCTCCTTGCTGAAACGAAATGTTCTTGGGCCTTTTAGAGAACAACACAAGTATAATATTAAGATAATACTTGTGATTGAAGATAAATTCAAGAGGCTTTCCTTAAAAAAAAAACAAAAATTAAAAACTAACCTCAAAAATAGAGGCTTTCTTTACACAAGGCACACTCATCTGCAGTTCTTGGTCACCTTGGTTAAATTAAGAGAGATAGAGAAGACTCATTTTGTGAAAAGATTGGTTTGCAGTCATAGACAGAACTTGCAATATGGTTAATTCAAGAGAGTTTGAAGAACATCTTATTCAAATACTTTCTGAAGAGTAAAAATAGCTAACTTAGACAAATTCAGCGCTTGTACACAGCAGAAATAGATAACTAAATCAATAGCACATATCTATAAAAAGGATCAATAAAATTTAATGTAGAGGAAAAAGAAAGAAGACAAAACCTGTATAAGAAAATTAGGTGAGGTGGTATATATCAGTACTAGGACTCCATTCCCTGCTGTTAGATTTAAGAACAGCAACTGGTTCAGAATGAACAGAAAAAGTTTTATTGAGGCCTCCCTATCTGAAAGGCAAATATGCAAAGATATCCCTCAAAAGTGTGAGAAAGGACTACTGCCTACTTTAAAATGGAACAGAGCTGCTGTTTTCCTTCCTTCCCCCTCACACATGTGGAGATGTCAAGCTCTCCCCTGAGAAGGAAAGCTAGTACTAATGAAGAAACTTCACAGCAGAGTGGTTATACTACCTCTACTGACCCAGCTGGCAGGAGACAGCTTTCCCTGTTTGCAATAGGCTTGACTATGCAATGATGCAAAATGGTTTCTTCTCTGTCTTTCCAGGCCTATTTCTGCAATAACACAGGTTATCACCTTTTTCATGGCTAGTGAATTTGCAGAGGCTGTTTATAGCATCATGGAATCAACTAGGTTGGAAAATACCTGCTAACCATTTCTTCCTGAAATGCAGAGACTTCATTCAGCTGCCCATCTCTGCCATCCAGCTCAGGGAACTGAGTACCCTGAGGATGGTGTGACTACTAAAGACTGAGGCAAAAGCAACATTAAGTACCTCGGTTTTTTCTCTATCCTCAGTCCCTAGGGTTTCCATAGTATCCAGTAGAGGATGGAGGTTCTACTTGAACCTCTTTTTATTGTTAATATATTTATAAAAGTACTTTCATTTAAGTTGTATTTGCCTCAACAACATCATACATGATTTTGAATATAATAATTGGCCTCTGTAGAGGAAAGTATTTTATCATGTACTTCAGTCCATTCTTTAGAACAACTTTGAATCAGGTACTTAGCCTTAACTGTGGCAGACATTTGCTAAAATCACAGATTTATTAGTAGAACAATTCACTGATCATTCGCTATCTCTTGCTCTAAAAGGAAAGTTAAGTTTCCATGAATGCTATGTGCCTGTACAGTGATGCTAAAGCATGAATGAGAGAGACTGTAGGAATGTCCACAAAGCATCAAGCTGGCAGCAAGGAAGATTCTCCAGATCTAAGAAAGCAATACTATGCTTTGATGTATGCACTGCAAGCTGTTTGAATCTCATTTTCTCTAGAGAAAAAAGTCTCTAAGTATGAAAAAGGAAAGAAATCCTGTATATATTAGCTACCCTGCACTGAATTACCAGATTTTCTTATTTGTTTGTTTTGCATGTGTGCTTTCCTTTCTTCCTTTTCTCTTTTTTCAATCAGTAAAGCTGCAATCCGTACATGTGAAAATGTGGCATGTTTCAACACTTCAGCAAAGTACTGCCCATTAGATCTACAAGCTTTATTAACAGACAGGGCTCATTATCCTCGGAAGGCCAGTTATATTTTTTACACCTCCCCTAAGGGCTGCCATACTGCTCTAAGCCAAGATATAAGGTTTGGTTAGTCCTAGTAAGACATTACATTGTCTGGGCACATACCAAAACCCCTGAATGGAGATCATGCAATTACTGCTTTTGCAGGAAAGTTATAACAACGTGCTTTCTTAATGGTAACTCCAGAATCATTTCCACAACATATTATTACTAGTAATGTAAGTACAAGGGGTCACCAAATTTCTCCACTCCTCTTAGCCCAAGTACCATCTAGAGATTCAAATGGATTTTGAAGTCATGCCACCTAAATTGCACATACATATGCATAGATGTTTTCTGTTCTTAGAGGCAGCAATAACAAAGTTTCATATTTAGAAAAGAGCTAAACCTCTTTACAAGCTACCACAAAGCCAGATCTTCAAAGCCTCTCCAATATTTTTTCTGCATAAAAAAAAGAAACAAACCAAAAAAAAAAAACCAACTTATTCTGCGTTTAAAATATAAAAGAAATACAAATAAAAACGTGCACATACCAAAACAAGTATGTAGACATCAGGGGTATCTCAAAGCACAGGATTTTCCAAAGTGCTTGTACTAGACCTCCATGTAAATTCCTCAGTGTTGGTAAGTATCACCCTAGATGAATATCTGCACAGAAACCCCATTTGAAATCAGTCCCTATTTCTCCCTTAAAAGAGAAAGATATCAGATTAGCATAACATAGTCTTGTTGTTATTTGATTGGTTTTCCTCAGATTCATAAGGATGCAACCACATTGCAAAATAGGTATCCAAAATTCCACTGAAGATATCATTGATTTTTCTAGCCAAGGGGTTGGAGGCACTGTATTAGAGCTGATTCCCCTATACACAGCTGTAAATCCTCGGCTTCTACCCAGCCTACTATAAAAGCCAGGCATCAAAGCACCTGATCTCATTAAATCTCTAGTATGAAAGAAGGAAACAGCAGAAGCCTAATTCAAAAGCTGTTAAGTACTTCCTCCTACTTCCCTTGAGTTAACTTACTCAAGTCAACATACTGTATGTTTACATGAGGGTCATACAAAGAACTAAACCACACACATTTCAGATCAGCATTACAGCAAACCTGAATTAACAAAGCATTCTCATTTTCAACAGATCTACCCTAATTTACATCAGCATTTTGAAACTATGACCCCAGACCAAAGAAAAAGATAGATGCTGCTGGCCACTACCATAAGGGAAGAAATCCCACCACTCTTTTTACCACAGGGTTAAACCATTTTGCAATGCTTCTGAACTCTGCACTGCACTATGAAAGACTTTCTCCAGCACAGTCAGCTCCCTCACCTACAACAGTAAAGTCACAGCCATAGACAGTCTTAAGGAACCCATCATTAAAACAGCAAGTGCAAATTTATACTGTTCTACTTCAGTATGTGAATTTGTTTGCCTGTTTTATTTTTTTTAAAAAAGTGCTTAGAAAGGGTAATGAGAAGCATCTTTGTCATCATAATCTAATTCTTGCTCCTCAGCTGTCACAAATCAGTGTTGCTCCACTAACTTGCATTTGACCTGCTTTGACTTATACCGCCTGTAGATCTCTTGGTGCTAAATGTAAAGTAAACTCATGTCTAGAGGCCAAATGCTCAGCTGGATTTTATTAGCATACTCCCTTCTTTGAAGTGCATGAAGCACACGGATTCACAGCAGCTGTAGCTCTAGTCTTGAAGGGTTTGTTTGTGTTTTTAACTTTGATTAACCTACCAGGTATAATGAGTGGTAGAATTGGCAAGGATATAGTTTAGAAAGCTACATATTTGACTGCATGTTAGTCTCTCATTATTATGCTAAGAGGTACATATACATAAATATGAGATGACCAAATTTCCAATGGGAGTCCCATCAAAGCATTTTTCTGTATAATGGTCAATGTGCTGAAAGAAAACATACAAAAGTCAGTGTTTGTTTATGCTTAGAGTTTACTTGCAGAATTCACTCTCCTGCTGGGATTTTTTTCAAGGCACTTAGCATTTGTGGAATGGACCCAAAAGATGTACAATTTGTTGCTGTAATCCAGTCAGTGTTTGTCTAGCTAGTGCCAAGATTACTGACATACTTTCAGCTTAGAAGGTATATTTTATTTATTAAAGTGGAAACTGTCAAGCTTGGCAGCCTAAATTCAAGCACCAAAATCTATATTTAGGCATTTATATAAGTGGCCTACTTTTCACAGGCAGTGAAGACATGTAGACTTCAAAAGAAGTCAGCACCCAGCACCTCTGAAAATCAGGTCACTTAGCTGTACAAATATGCAATTACCTACATTTGAACAAAGCATGCCTTCATTTGTATGACTTCAGTATATAAAGCAGCATGGTGTGCCCTATGAAGAGCACTTTGAACACACCTTTTGAGAATCATAATTCCTTCTGCAATTCCTCTCAAAAAAGCAATAACCTTCTAATTAAATGTACCATTGATTCCTTTCATCTAGATTGAATACAATGTGACTAGTGAATTGATCAAGAACTTATTGAAAAGACCCCAGTGCTTTGACTCACTTTTTTTCCATTTAAACATTGTATAAATCTCAGGCATTGTCTCTGTAGTGGTTGTCCAGAACTGGTTGTGTGGTTGAATGGATCATCTTCATTTGATTTGTACAATAACATGCTAATTGCAATGCTGAGATCTGTTTAAGCCATATCGATTGCCAGAAGTCTTCTGTAGTGCCTAATTCCCATTCTACCAAACATTTGGTCAAAATCTTCAAAGGTGAAATATGTTACAAAAGCTTTCATTTATTATCTGTCTAGGTCTGTGTATATGTATATATATATGATCCTATGTTATTGTGGTCCCTTAGAAGTTTCATCAGGAGACAAATTATATGCTTTATTCTACTACTTATACTACTGTACTATACTATACTGATTATACTATAGTATATACATATACTATTTATATGCCCGATAACAGCCAAAAACAAAGCTCTGTCTGTGCAAAGATAAAACACAGAACTTCTGCATAATACCTGAATTAAATCCCCTTTTGATTATAAAATTTAGCTGCATTCCAAATCATATAAACAGCATATGAATCATTGAAATATAAAAGGAAAAAAATCATCTTTTTTTCTGAGGCTCGAAGGTCCTGATTTTCTTTTTTTATCATGAATTGATTGCATTGTTATGAGTTTCAGCAAAGAGGAAAAGCAATAATGTTTGGCTGTTGATTCCCTACAGAATAGGGAGAAAAGAGAAATTATAGGATTTTGTCTTACAAAGAAATTCTCTTTTGGGTGCTGTCCTCCCAGCATCTCTTTCTGCCTATTAACTCTATGGTAGTCCATCATATAAACACTTGCAAATTATAAAGCACAAAAGGTAAAAGATTGTAAATTCCAGTGTCAAGAAACAGCTAAAATGTAGAGCATGCATGGACTGTTGCATATTTACCACAGCAAAGGAGAATTTATGGCTGATTTAATAGTGCATACGCTAAAATGCCCCCCAAAAATTTACATTACAAGAAAAGGAATCTGCTCTGCTGTAATCCCATTAAGTTCCACCCAATTGCACTGAGCTGCGTGTCTGTACATGGATGTAACAAAAAGCATTTGGATTATGCCTTCATTATTTCACTGACTGTTATTGAAGCCTTCTACTTTTATTTAAAGAGTGTATTTAAAATTATAATAATTTTATTAAGTTATAATTCAATTGGCAACTGCAGTTTGTAAGTACCCCAAGACAGGAAAATTGGAGATGTTAGAAGTTAAGGTTGAATACATTGGCAGGGAAGTATGAAAGTAGCTTATTTAAGGACCTGCTAAAGCCATAGTCTTATAATTCAGTTTTATGAGTAAAATGAATCAACTCCTACAAATTCTTAGAGATTCATTTATCAAGAGTCAGGCTAAGATTTGGGTACAGACACAAATAATAATAGAAATTAAAGAGAAAAATGGCATATAGCTCTTTTTTAGCACTTTCCTGGAAATATGGAAGTGTAACCAGTCAGCTTTTTCCTATCCTAACCAAACCAGAGGAAATGGTGGTAGGATCTTAGGTAATTCAGATAGGGAGAAAATTATATAGTATGGAAAATGCAGAGAATCAGTAATTTTACTTATTTTTTGTCAGAGGAAGATTGGCATATTTAGTGTTTTCAAGAGCTTTGAATAGGTAGTTTCATGAATAATTATTCATACTTTAGCATTATCCTTGGAAGACTAGTCAACTAGTTAATATAGTACTTCTCAACCAGTAAGAAGTAACAGCCTGTGAGTCCAGTCCATCAATGAGGTGGGAAGTGCCACCTTCCACTCACAGCTAAGACATATTCATTACAAGGAATACAAAGTTTCTTAATTAACTGAAATGAATATGGAGTAAAATAATAGAGAAAACCTTGCACAATTCACTCTGCACTGAGAAAAGTAATCTTTTTAGTGCACTTGTTGTCTGAGCAAAGACCAGTGAATCTTTCCACTGAATTAAATGGCATTATCCTCTTTTACCTGCTGCTAGACTTCAAAACTGCACTGACTTAATTGAGCTCAAAATTGGGTTCATAAGTGCAAACTTTCCTCAGTCATTGTAATTATTTTTCCTCTGGTGTATCCATTGTGTCATATTAAAAGTGTACTCAAACTCCTTTGGGGTACATTTCATCATAGAATCATAGAATGGTTTGAGTTGGAAGGGACCATAAAGATCATCCATTTCCACTCCTCCCGCAAACTTCCACTTGACCAGGTTGCTCAAAACCCTGTTCAACCTGACCTTGAACACTGCCAGGGATGGGGCAGCCACAACTTTCTCTGGGCAACCTGTACCAGTGTCTCACCACCCTCACAGTAAAGAATTTCTTCCTAATAGCTAATCAAAATTTCTTCTCTTTCAGTTTAAAACCATTTCCTGTTGTCTTATCACATGTCCCTGTAAAAAGTCGCTCTCCAGATTTCTTGCAGACACCCTCTCTAAGGTCTCCCTGAGCCTTCTCTTCTCCAGGCTGAACAAGCCCATCTCTCTCAGCTTGTCTTCAAAAGAAAGATGCTCCATCCTTCAGAGCACCTTCATGGTCTCCTCTGGACTCATTCAGGCAGGTCCAAATCCCTCTTGTGTTAGGAGCCTCAGAGCTGAATGCAGTACTTCAAGTGAGGTGTCACCAGTGCAGGCAGAGAGTCAGAATCACCTCCCTCGACTGCTGGTCATGCTTCTTTTGATACAGCACACAGTTGTTTTTCTGAGCTGGAAGTGCACACTGCCACCTCATGTTAAGCTTCTCATCAATCAGCAGTCCCAAGTCCTCCTCAGGGCTGCTCTCAGTTCATTCACTGCCCAACCTGTAGCTATGCCTGGGTAGGTAGGACCTTGCATTTGGCTTAGTTAAACTTCATGAGGTTGGCATCAGCCCACCTCACAAGCATGTCAAGGTCCCTCTGGATGGCATTCCTTCTCTCCAGCGTATCAACTGAACCACACAGCTTGGTGTCATTGGCAGACTTGCTGAGAGTGCATCAATCCCACTGTTCATGTTACCAACAAAGATGTTGAACAGAATCAGTCCCAACACCAACCCCTGAGGGACATCACTTGTTACCCGACTCCAGCTGGACATTGAGCTGTTGACTAAACGATTTGTGTAAGGCCATCCAGCCAATTCCTTATCCACTGAGTGGTCCATCTATCAAATCCATGTCTCTCCAGTTTAGAGACAAGGATGTCATAAGGGACAGTGTCAAATGTGTTGCACAAGTCTGGGTGGATCACATCAGTTGCTCTTATCCATTAATGCTGTGGCGACATCATAGAAGGCCACCAAAATTTGTCAGGCATGTTTGTCCTTAGTGAAGCCATGTTTGCTGTCACTAATCACTCCCCCACTGACCATGTTCTTTAGCATAGTTTCCAGAAGGATCTTCTCCATGATCTTACTGGTCACCAAGGTGAGACTGACTGGTCTGTAGTTCCCCAAGTCTTTGAGCTTCTTTTCTTTCCTAAAAATGCAGGTTATATTTCCCCTTTTCCCCTCAACAGGAACTTCACCAGCCTCCCACGACTTCTCATATATGATAGATAATGGCTTGGCAACTATATCTGCCAGTTTAATCACTATCAGGTCTCATGAACTTGTGCACCTTCAAGTTCCTTAGATGATCATTAATGCAATGAAGAAAATAGGATGCCTGTGATGTAGAATCATATCACTTTAAAAATAATAACACATATTTTTTTTCCTTGTTAGACTGCACCACTAGAATCCAACATTTCCAATTGACGTGAGTTTCACCACAACCTCAGCAATTAACCATATAACAGAACATTTGAAAAAGTAGATTGTTTTATTCAACTAAATGTCTCAATTGTTCAAGTCTCTCATGTATTTTCTGGCAAAATCACATTGGAATGAAAGGATAAAAGCCATGTTTTATTTTCCTTAGTGACAGAAATGTTCTCAGTTGGAAAGCCTATGTACTTTTGAATATTATAACAATAAAATTAGACATATGTCGCTTTTCCTGTCGTAACTGCTAATAAGGCATATGTGTGCCTATTGTTTGAGACAAAATGTGCCTTTGGTATTGACAGTATTTAGCTGGCATTATGGAAAGATTTTAGCATGAAGAAATCTCCTGGATAAGATGCAAAGCTGAATGCTTGGCTAATTCCACCATAAAATAACTACCTATCTGTTGAGGAGGATTTTTCTTTTTTTTTGCTATTTGTTGAGTCTTTAACATTTTAGCAGTACAATAAAGCTTTTTAAATGCCTTGAAGTGTCTACACAGCAGGTTATGTTAATAGGTACTAGTTTAATAATTCATTTCTAACCCTAACTGTTCTGTGATTCATTGAAAAAGAGATGTTCACACACACAGAATAATATTACAAGAAAGTAGATATATGTATCTTGCACACATGCATATAATTACAAGGGACAACATGTAAGTTCTGCTGTCCATTTGCACTTGTTGCTCTACTTGAGCTGTAAAATGTTGCTACTGGAAATGAAAGCATAACTTTATTCACTTTATCTTCACCCACTCTATTTCTTTACTGTCAATGGGAAATCCACTGATACAATCCACCACAATTAGGACAGAGCTATTCTGACAAAAGATCATTATATTAGCTAGAAGAAAGCTGAAGACAGTAAAATCCTGCCAAGTTCAAGGAAATTATTGTCTACTTGACAACTGTATCCACTACTAACATGTCACACAACCACTACTGGACAACCTTATCAGACTTGATGAAGGGATATAACTTAATGAAATCTGACAAGAATAAGCCCCCTGGAAACACTTATAGCTGCAACTATAAGAAAAAGCTTTGGATAAAGAAACAGCCTTGACAAGCTTCTTAAAATGCTGTGAAAGGCAAAATCACAGGCTAAAGACATGGGTGTTGAAAAGTTGTGGATTAAGTTGAACAAAATATTGTTAGTTTGGGAGGAAGAGGAAGTAATAACAGTTATCTACTGAATGCATTGTCAATGGGTGCAAAAAAGTGAGGAGGTGGTCTTTTTGAAATTACAGGAGGGAGAGGCCATCACTTTATCTTCCTCTTAATGGAAATGCCTAATAAATAGACCTTTCCTTCAAACAGACTTTCCTCAGTAAGTGAGTAAATAATCCATGTACTTTTTAATTCACATTTTTGTCGATAGATTGCTGAGTACATTCTACAAATTCAATGCATAACAAATTATGCTAACCTCAAGATAAGCAAGTGCAATTACTTTATAGGTGTTGTATTAGAAAAGTATCAAAAGGACTATTCACACACAGGGTGTTCTATACAGTTCTTTGCAGTATTTCTGTTTTTTAAAGACATAAACCAATAATCCAATAGATTATTAGTTCTATCACGCTTTCTCTCTCTCTAATCCCACATACAAGCATCAAAACACATATCTTAGAATATGGCAATTGCCCTTGAAAAGTTTTGATTTAGAAATCATTTATCTTTCAGGTACTGCAGGGATAAAATAAAAAAATATTTTCATTTCTGTGTCTTTTAAAATTGATTTTTTCTCTTGAGAATGGTGCTGCAGTGAATAAAGAAAATCTTTCATAACACTGATAGCTATGAACTCCATTTGGTGTTAAAAAAATTAAAAGTCATGTCTGAGATGTGCTGAATAGTTGTGGCATATCCCTGACAAAGGGTGTGTTCATCCAGCTCAGTCCAAAGGAAAAGTAGACAAACTGGACCGTGAAATTCTTTCTCTTAGACCAGAAACCGTATGAAATATCATCTGTCAAGGTCAAACAATTTCTTTCTTCACATGGCGTCAATAGCCCAAACTTTAAAGGAAGGTCCTACATTCTTATCAAAACACACAGACATTAGCCTGATTTAACAGACACTGATGAGAACTGTGTTTTTATGAAATTCAGGATGCTTTTTTTATGATTTCCTAAACACCTATTTCCATCCTGGTTTCCTTAAGTCTCAGCTGCGGTTCTGGGGGCAGTTTGTTTTACACGATAGCCCATTGCAGCAAATTATTATTCTGGGTATCTTGTTAAATTCTAGATTCTAGATATTATGCCTATGTGTACACATTTACAAGAAGCCTTCGTATATTAACTGCTCACAAAACAATGGGCTATTTTCTGATTACCTCCTACTTTGAAAGCACCACAAAACACAGCAAAATAAAGAAAACAGATGTTATAGGTGTAATTCATGCCAAACCTACCAATTCATTCTTCTTCTTCCAAGTTAAGACAAGGCTAATCTTTTTGTGTCCTGAAGCCCGCCCTGCCCCCACAAGCATAGCAAGAGAAAAAAGAAACATAAATGATGGAGTGACTCCATATCTAGCCTGTATCCCCTCAAAAGTATAAAATTCTAAAAGGGCTATATTTTGCATCATGTATCACCAGCAAATATGTAACAAGTCTTGCGAAAACAGCCTAAGTATTGCACTAAGGATGTTTCAAGGAAGGAATTTGCATTTTTTACTTAATAATGGGGGGCAATTTATTTTGCTTTTCATGATTTCTACAACTAACTCCAGTTAACAGACCTGCCCACAATACTTGCATGCCAAAACAAAACACAAGCGGTAAAAGCCCTGTTACTCTTCCCAGGATACAAAGCTGCGATTTCAGGAAAAAATAGTCCCCTACGATTTCTGGAGTCCCTTCCGAAATTATTATTTAGTGACTTTAAGCTGTTTATTAGTGTCAGTGTCAGGTTCAAAATCTGTGAAGGCAGACATATCAATCACATATAGTGATGATGACAGTAGCTGCAAATCAGAGGTAAATGCATTAACTGCCAAGGCCTCCCACACATGGAAAAACATTTAACAAAGACAGCTGATTAACTCATTCTCACACAGTCATTTATACTCTGCCAATGACTGCATTTCAAGAGTAATTTCCATTACTATAATAGCATACTATAGGATTTGCTAATAGGAACAGTTCACAGTCTCTTCTGCAGCATTATAATGTCAAGCACAAAAGGCAAAGAAGGGGTTATGCAGAACATTGCAGGATCCCTTAGAAAATCTGTAGCAATGATCATGACAAACTTTCAGAGGTATCTGAACCATAGGTACACACTGCAGAGACTTCATTATGGCCATTCACTTAGATCATCAATGTCCACATCTTGTTCCCCAAATACTTCCTTTACCTCATTTGGCCTCTGAATGAATATCCTAATTCACAGTGCAGGATCCCTCCCTTGGCATTTCTGCAGCATGCTTTTCTATAATTCTTTGAGGCAAGAACATAAACTAGGTTGTTTTGACTATGAAGGCATTAGTCTCCATGTTTTTGACTTCGTTCTTCCAATCCATGAATGTTTGTGCAGGGATCTCTGAGGATTCACTTTATTAGTTACGCATTTTATTTATATCGTTCTCTGGTTCTTCCTGTGGTTTTCATACACTGGAGTTTAAGTATTCAGAATAATAGATGAGCAGTTGGGAAAAAATATGCAATTTTCTGTCTGGTCTTTCTGTTTGAACACTGCCTGGATTTTTCCTGGCAAATGAGCTGGTTAATTCTTTGCAGATTGTGTTCCAGAAGCAGCTCTTGAGGAACAGTCCCTCTGTCCCATCAGGAAGTCCCAATAAATCAGCATCTGAAAATGTCAGCATGCAGAAATGTGGCAAGTATGGGTCCTTACGGAAATACATGCAAAAGAGTAATTTTGCTGTCAGCTGCAGCTTGCCTCTCCCCAAGTCTCAAGCAGTTGGAATGTTCTCGACTGGTACCCTTTTTGACTGTTAAAGAAGATCATCACAAATTTTTCTTCCTTTTATTGCTGTAAAATCACTCAAAGAAACAATACAAGTACCTTCGATGTCTCTTGCCATCAACAGTATCAAACCACTAAAAAGTTACTTTACATCTGAGCTTCCTCAAAAAGATTCCCCAGAAGACAGCAGCAGTCTTAGAAGAAATTGATCATGTTGCCACAAAATCTCCATTATATAGTTTAAACCTTCTGCTGTTGCAAGATGTATCAGGAGGTTAATGACAAGAGTGTGGGTTTTCATAGAAGGTGGTCAGAGATGCTAATATTTATATTGCAAACACAGCCATTGATCATAACTGAATTCCAAGAAAAGACAAAAATGTTATATATAGCCCATTGGAAGATTTACATTAATGTACAGCAAAAACTTATAAAGACACACGAAATAACTAGTTATCAATTTAGAATTCACATCTGGTACAGAATTTAAGGCCAAAGGAGATTATTAAGTCAGCTACTGTGAACACCTTCATGTCTCAAGAGCTTATATTTTTCTTAGAACTCACATACTAAGATGAAAATATATGCACAGCTTATCTTCTAGAAAAATGTCTAAAGTTGAACTGGAGACAGTACATGAAGAAATCACTATTCCCTTGGATGATTTTTTTCCAGTGCTTAACCATCTTCACTGTAAAAATATTGTGACTTGATTCCACTGTGAATTTGCTTGGCTTTAAATACTGTGCAGGTACTTATTGTGAATCCTTTCTCTGGTAGATAAAGAAAGAATTAAGGAGTCAGCAGTAACTCCTCCCATTTGAAATGTCTGAGCTTCAAAGTGACTGGGCAGTATTTTTAGTTTATGGAAGAGTTGAGCCATGGTTGCTTGACTCAAGAAGGTAATGAGGTTACAGGTTTATTTCACATACATAGGCCATTAACATGAAAGTTGAACTCAGTAAAGATAAATTTAAGACTACCAATGAGCTGAAGAGATGAAGGATAAAGAGAAAAAGACTATGAATGGGTAAATAGCAGCACATGAAAAGAAAGCAGGAGGAAGAAAACCACACTGTGCTGCTTAAAAAATTATATTAAATTTCCAAGTTCTTTAGTTCACATTGAGAAAAGTTGTTTGACTTGGGAAAAGGAAAAAAAACTTACAACTTTGTAAATCTATACCTCATTTCTCTGTAACACCGTATCTGCCTTCAAGTCAAAACATGATCTGGATTAGAAAGTACTCCCATTGATTCAAAGGGTGTTACAAGCAATGGATTATATGCACCTCATTAATAACTATTACTAGTTTATGAAGCTCAAGCCAGGCTCCCTATTTATTATATTAGTTAATAGGGTGAACATTTCTCTCTTAGTCTTCCTCAGTTGGTACTGCCAGAAACAAGAGAAACATTCCTCAAAGAAAACAGTCCTCTGAATGAGGTGGGCTCCATGTCCTGTGGGTATTCACTGAGCAGCATTAACAACATTAGTGTTGGTGATACAAAAAGTGAATGAAAGCGTTAAGCTGCATCTTCTTCTAAACTATTGTGTTCTTGAAATCTAATCTGAAGTGCATGCACATCTAGATTATGAAAAAATCATACTGTGGAGCATATTTGTAGCCAGAGATATTTTCTCTGTTTTATATGGGAAGCAATCTTCATGACTAAGGTTCAAACAACTGTGAGTTCACATGGTTACTCAGAAGATTATTTTACAGGAAGATTCTAAAAAAATTCTTTGCAGCAGTAGGTTCACTCAGTCTTTTTAAAGTGTAACTGCTGAGATGGTTACAGTTCATTACACCCATAATTTCATATACTCTGAACTAGCCAGAACAATTCTAGCACAGAAGGCATGCAGATTCACTAGTGAGATGTTAAATGTAAACTAGTCTCAGCTGTGCCCAAATGGACTTGATTATTGCTTAGACCAGGTCTGAAGTAGGTTTTATCTGTGCAACTGTAGGGCTATATGCAAGTGTGTGAACACGTCTTAGAGTAATTAAAGGCAAATAGGCAAAATTGTGCCTGAGATACAACATTCAAACAGTACACATAAAGACAGGTATATTTGTTTATGTATTTTTTTCATATATGGTTGAATATCAAATGATACACCTTAACCCTAAAGATAGATTCAGTGCCAGTATTAAGTGTATCTCAGATTGAATATTTAGTTCAAAATATTTAGTTCATGTAAACATAAAAATAAAACAAGGAGAGAAATGAGGAAAGAAGGCAGCATTGCCAGGCAAGAGAACACAGCTGTTTCTGCACCTGATAAACAAAAGATAAACATTCCTAAAATACAAGAGAAGAAAAAACCTGAGGTACCCCCTGAGATTCAGCAAAATGCATGGATTAACAGCATTCACTCTTGGTGCAATGCTGAGTTTACTAACATATATAAAATCAGGTGGGCCATCTGGAGACATTAATTTTCTGAACAGTATAAAAGAAGTCTGCACATAAAAAGGCAAATATTCCAACCATATCTGCAACCATTTGTGTATATTTTGAGGTCAAACAGAACCCTGAAGGTGTGTTTCCTTATACTTCAGTGCTAGAAGTTGCAAAGCACTTAAAGGAAATGAAGTGCCCAAGTCCCATTCAATAGTAAGTGGAATCCTAACCCCTTCGTCTCTTAAAACAACTAGTCTTAAAATCTCAATGGTTGAAGAATGCATTATCTTGTTAAGTCCATTACTATCATCTCTTCAAAGTCATTATTGTTTGTGTTCATCCTTATCCTGAAGAGGAAATTTGATAAGCATGTTGAAACACAAGTTTTGCAGCTGCTTCCTGAGGCGTTTGCATTTTGTAATTATTTGTACTAAAAATGTGTAAATACCACACAGAACTTACCTGCCCAGGTTAACTATGTTTCTGTCTCCAGATCATTTCTCACCTTCTCATATGATTCATTAACATTATCTTTTATTTGAAGTTACACCTGCTCCTGTAACCATCTCACTACTACCATGTTAGCTACCCAGAAAACTAGCCACAAAAAAATTGGAATATGCTGTGAAGCAGAATGCCCAAATATTCCCACACACCCACAGCTACATACCTTGTAAGCACTTTATTTATACTTTATCAGATTACAACTCCAATAAACTTCCTGGGTTTTTATGTATCCTATGCAATCTTCTACAGAGCTGGTTTCAAAAAGTGGCCTTACATTAATTGCAAACTCAGTTAATGGTAGGTATAATGGTAGGTACAACTGATGACGTATAGACATTCATCTATCTGACTATACTCACTAGAGTCATTTAGTCTGAATGCTCCCCAGTAATCAAAAAATCAATAATCATCTTCTTTTAACAAGTCTCTCTGTATGTGGAAGCTCTTTAACAACTTCCTTCATTCCATGTATCATTTCTTTGTGACTGTTCAGAGTTTTTCCAAAGAATAGTCTTTCCAAAATGAGATCTCATTTTATGCACTCTACAATAGCTGCAGTAATGGAGGGGTTTTATTTTTTTGCAACATTCCAATGGGCCATAATAGTTTTTCCTTTTCTCTGCCAAGATTTCAGTACTTGTCCAAATGCACTGAAAAGTTCACATAATAAGTCAAATGATAGCTCAGCACGGGTTATTTGTAAAGAATTTTTGCAGAACAGCACTTTCTCAGAATTCCATTTTAATGACACTGTTAGTGTCTATCTTAGACACACTATCCCCACCTACTACTTTTGGTCACAGTGCATGTTAACTGAAATGTTAATACAGTGATGCTGGCCAAACTTACTGTTTTCACAACTATAATTTTTCACATTGTCTCCTTGTTGTAAGATGCTCCAAGTGTTTTTCTGTCTTTTGTTTTTGCAGTTAATGCTCAGTGACTGTGATCTTTCAAATGAAGTAGAACTCTTCAATATTGCTGTATTAAGGGAAATTATAATAGCCTATTGACTGCAGCTAAGTCAATGATCCATTCGTTATTCTGTCTTAAAGGCTTCTGGAGTTTGTAAAATAATGTTTTTAATTATCTTAAAAGTCAATATAAGCACACATGGAGGACTGCAATGAACAAAACTGGTTAACGCAGTTGTGAAAACAGAGTTTCAAGCTGTTCATCCCACCCATTACATCTAAGTCTGAACTGCTTTCCTAGACTTAGTCTACACAAATAATCAGGTATAATCCTTCAAGAATGCATTTGTTGCTGCACAGATCTTTAGCCTTAAATGTGGTGTGAGCACACATTTTACATAAAGCTGGAACAGAATAATAGCTGTCTAAAGTTCCAGTGTTAAAATTTAAAAGGTAAGTCATGGTAGATGAGGATGATAGATGTAGTACATGTACTTGGTAGATGAAGCAGTTTTGCTGTGTATTTCACTTAATATACCAGATACACTGATCAAGAAGAGATGGCAAGAGAAATAGGCGTTTGTTATTTAATTGGATTGACTACTCCCAGAGCACACTTGTACAACTTCCCATACCACATTCTGATCCTAATTTTTTAGTTCAAAATAATTCTTTTTCTCACAGTGCAAGAACAAAGAATATGAAGAGGAGAGATTTAAAAATCAAACTAATGGAAAAGTAATAGGATAAAGAATCAAGCTACAAAGTCATTTTCTCCTCAGAGTTTGATTTTACAGGACCTCCAGCACCTCACATGGACTACTGAGAGGTCAGTTTGGATAAAATCAGATGGACTAGAAGATTTATGTGGGAGGCAGATGCCATGTTCATTTAGTCGTCTCTGGTAAGCAAGGACTGGCAGAGAAAAACACGTACAACTAACCTTTCACCTTACCTCGGGAAGAGCATCACTCACCAGCAACCACAAATTTCTGTACCTCCTGCAGTCACATCATTCAAACTAAAACATGCAGAATACACTTGGCTTTCTGACAAACAATGGGGAAGGCAGAGTGCTCACACAGCATGATCCTAAGCATTCTCCATTGAGGCAGACACTGAAGCTTCCTTTCATGTTCTTCCCTTTTTTAAAAGAAACCTGCAAACAGCAATCTTGCCACCCTTCAAAAAATCAGGACTACATTACTTTATCCTAAAATAGCTATAACTAACACTCATCTCACTTAAACATTATTTCTTTTGTACTTGAAAATGTTTTTTATCCATCAAAGCTTTTTAAAAAGCTATTCACCAAAATTTGTCTTCCTTTTTCACACAGAACCAGATTGTTTCCCTCCCTTATCCTTTCTGTCCAAAGTAAAGCTCAGTAACCTTTAATGCATTTCCACCCATGTAGGGTATTCCAGCAACATTTTAGAATATTAAATTTTGGGTTAATTATAGCTCCAGAATAATTTGAATTGAGTTTTCAAATTTAATTTTTCCCAAAGAGAGAAGGACTGTCATTCAATTAAGTTGTATAAATATGAAGTTATGTCAAATCTTGTTTTAAATATGTTCTGTTGGTATGTTTAAGTATTCCTGAAACTAAATTGGCACAGGAAAATGTTTTAATTTCAGGCATTTGTCTTTTCTTGCGGCACCATGTTTGGTACAATAACTATCCATTAATACAACAAGCTGGTATGTATAAACAGTCAGACACTGCATGTTATTTACTTTGACCGCTTTTTTAATTTCTGTTCACAAACTTGGGGATTTTTGCTCATCTATGCCTAAGACATCCATTTCCTACTCACCAATAGAGTTCTTTTATGTATCTGCTACTCAGTGGCAGCCCCCAGGCCCTTTGCGTCCAGCTATTTTAATATCCTTTGGTGTGTTTTAAAAGAAAATTGAAGTGTTTCTAATTGCTGTTGTGTTTTCCACATCCTTATGTTTTCCTGTGTCCTGCTTTCTAATGACAAGTATCTTCCTCAGACAGTCTGCATTTTCCCAGAATATATTTTTGAGTACTTCAAAGGCAACAAAACAGCATTGACATTTTGGGCCATATACCTGCCACATACTTTTAGCCTGTTTCCACTATAATTAACAAGACTGTTCTGCTCAATACTCCACTGAAGCAAAAAAGAAATTGAGTCAGCTATTCTGACTAGAAAGTCTGTATTTTTCATTTGTTTGGTGGGGCTTTTTTTCTTTCCATTGGATGTATTTGTCATGAATTTATCTGGGTAGCTGCTCTGGAAATTATGTATCTATTGGAAGATTTCTATCCTATAGTAAATGAATAGCATCTCCAGCTAAAAGAAGACAACTAGCACTGTCTCCCTCAAGAATTTCAGCAGCTGTTAGCTTTTCCTCAGAGACTATGAAGAAAGTTAAGAGTTGTAGTGCAGTCCTCTGTCCTCTGGAAAGTGGTTGGAAAGCATTAACTCACGTCACACAGTCATTGCCATCAGGTAACACTGACACATTATTATCATAATTGAGATTTGGGTCTTTACTGTTGAAACAAAATACTGGATCAGAACAGGGCTTCTGCCAGTAAGGAACAGCATCAGTGTCTAAGGAAATCACAAGCAGGCAATGTAGTAGGTTTGATTTTGAGCGTAACTCAAAACACAGCAACTTGAAACACTCTCCTATCAGATTTATATGCATTGCTTTCAGTTCATCTGAATTCCTTCTGATCTTGTATAATGAAGAAGAAACACCCAATTTATCTTAATTCATCAGTTTCTGTCATGTTCTTTCATTTTGTTTTTTTCTTTATGATAGTCCCAACACTTTTAGTCTATTTTATACAAAGTTATTACCCTATGTCTCAATCACCTTCATCTCCTATATTTAAATCAATTCACTTTCCATAACTCCTCGAGGAAGAATGACCAGACTTGACCACATTATTCAAAATAAAAGTTTTTTCTGAAATGTGCATAATGACACTCAAGCATTTTTAGGTTTTTTTCCTACCCTGTTCGCACTACATCCGGTCTGTTGCTCTGCCTAGTACTGTACACCAAAACCAGGATTTTGCTAGCTTTTAGGCAAAGTTTAGTAGAAACTCAAGTCTTTCTTTTAGTTCATAACACAAAATTTGCAATTCTGCTTACCTAAAGTGATCTTTCTCTTAAAACAAAACCTTCCTTGCTTTTTGGCAATCCTTTTCTGAAATTGTTCATGGTCCTTTATTAGTTAAAATTTACTTCTTCATCTTCTCAGTGTTGCATAAAGATCTTAAAGTTGTCCCTAACTTCTTTTGTAACATTCAATTAATTTGTCTGTATTTTATATCTGACAACCTAAATTTAACCCTTGATCTCTCTCTTAATTTTGTACTTATTACATTTTAAGATTACTACAGTCCACTTAGCCCTTTCCCAGAGGAACATTTAAAGGACATATGAGATCCACTACTTTTGCATTCAGCAAATAAAAGGGATTACTGTACATTGCTGTACATTTCCTGATCACTGCAATAGGGAGACTGCATCTTTACGTATAAGCTTACCCAGAATGAATTTACAGGTACTTGAAAAATATATCAAGATCTTTTACTTTTTTATGAAGGAATCAGTTAGGAGAAAATTCCTTAGACACCACAGTAACAAATGCTATCAAATTACAGGCAAATTAAGACAAATAAACAGAGCTACACTATGTTTAGTCACTGTAAAACTAGATCTGGAAATAATTTTGTCCCTGCTTCTCTTATCATTACAAAATTATTTTGGCTTCTTAAGGCTGGATTCATCCTGTCCCATTTTTGCCACTTACCTGAAGAATCTTAGTCTGAAAACTCTCTATTACAAGGGAGATAATGGGGTAATACCAGAGGGACAGTCCAGATGCTAAGTACACTGAATTGCCTTCAGACATGTCTATCAATCTTCTTCAGCTATAGAGATGCTCAAAGTAACTCAGCCTTAACTCAGGCATTCCAATTAAATGTCTGAAGTTAATTGTATTTAATGTCCTTCAAAATCTGATTTAAATCAGTGAAAAGGCCAAAGGATCCTTCTATTGCTTTTACTGGTTTTCGATCATCTTTATGTCAATACTTGTCAATGTGATTGAGGGGAGGAGGAGAGCAGCCTTCTCTCTACCCTATTGTCAAATTAATAAATACTTTGAATATTTCCCTTCTTTTCTGTTATAAGAGCTGCACAAGTTTGCTACAATACTTGAAATCTTCTTGTCTACCCAACTAACACCTTTTCCTCTAGCTACAGCATACTAAAACCTGAGTTCCATGTATTGGAACCTGAGAAACCATATCAATACATTCAACTAGTGTCATTACAATGTGTAGTGCCCATTATTCACATAACACACTCTTCCTAGTGTTTTTCCACTTTTGGTCTCAGCAATCATATTCATTACAAATGCAACATGGAATGTCAAAAAATTTCAGAAGGAAAAAAAGCATCCCCAGGTTATTCCTCTGAAGAATATTTTTCTGGAAATAACTAATGCAGAATATGAAAATGTGATAATTTGATTTTCAGTAGAGATGTTCTTTCTTCTAAGATCCAAACTAAACTGCCAAAAGCTTTCAAAGCTGACATTTAATCCATGTATTCAAATAATTTCTAAGATTTATGGCCCATTAGAAAGACAGTTTCAATTCCCCATGCCCTTGTAAGATTTTAATGTATAGCTAGCAGAAAATGCACTTATACAATATGCTTTTCATAGCAACAGTATCATTTATTGATAAGGATTTTTTTTCCAGATACAGCTGGTTTTGTTCTTTTCTATTTATTTATTTATTTATGAATAATAAAGGAGGCTGAGTCAAGTCTTACCACTTGCATAAACTTGTTGGATAGCATTTTTCCTAAAGAAAGAAATAATTTGAACCCTGCAAAATAGCAAAGATAATTTAAATGGCAGTAGAATTTTCTCTTAAATACAATGTTTGATATATGTAAAAGCAAATTAAAGTAAAAATAAGACTAGTCCAGCTCTCTCTCCTTATCTACTAGAAAGCTTCCTATGCACCCTCTTGCTATTCTCTAGGAGTGCTGTATTGAGCAGGTGGCATGGACAACATGCATTTCAAATACATTAAGAGCTCAATCTAGGAAAGAAGGGCAGAGAATATCTGATAACCTGTTGCATTGTAATATTGGTAAGTCAAAACCTTATTCCCCTACAGTTCTTTCCTTAATGTCAGCATCTTGCTATGCATAATATCAGCTAAATCAGACACAGAAAATATCTGCTTTGCCTTCTGGAGTACTGTCTTCCACATTGTCATAGAATGTATAATATGTTGCTGTCTCTTCCTTCCCATTGCACAAGGACTCCCACTTAAACATTTCTACTCACTAATGTGAAATATTTTTATATAGGATTATAAGTTTAAATAAATACGTAAGTTTGCAATGTTAAAAGTACAGTGGATACAAATAAGAAAATTAGGAGACTTGACAAGAGGTTCTCTTACACTGAATTATCATAAAACGATTTTATACTCAGCCAGATCTTATCTTCCCTAATGTCAGCTGATCATCAGACAGTAGATTTTTCTTTTGAAGGCCTCAACTCCCATGAAGAAGATATGCTTTTATTTTTATCAAACACATCTAAAGAATAGAATTCAATCTCTAGACATCATCTGAGATTTTTGCCTGACAGCTAAAAATATATTTACCTTTACAGGAGCCATGTTAGACAGACTCTCTTTTAGGACTTAAAGTCCTTCAGGTACACAATCAGAGCTTGCAGTTGTCGGTAGGTTCTTATTTATTGAGAAAAACAATTCTTCCCTGATACATTAATTAAATTTTGTAAAATGTTATTTTATACCAAAGCAGGAAAAAACATGTTACCAGTTACCATGTTTAATTAAAATTAACCATGTTAAATTATATTAACTAACCGTGTTAAATTATATTTCTGTCTGAAATCAAAGAATGCAGTTTGGATCAAAAGACTCATCTCTCTTCTCTGATCAGGCAATGGTACCACTTCAGGATGACTTACCTTAAACATGCACTTCACCTCAAGCAGTTGTTGTACTGATCCTCTTTATTAGTTCTGATAAAACAATATGCTATGACCAGAATTCATTTTAACGGTGGGTATTTCTTCCCTTGAGCTATAATTGCCTCTTGAAACAGGTTTGAGCAAAATGCCATTATAAAACAGATAATCCAAAACCTGTGTTGCTAGATTATGTTTCAACTAAAGTAAATAATACATTTTCTGAGCCTAGAAGTAAAGTCATAAAATACAGAAAGAGCTCCATTTGTGAGGATCAACCACTTCTGTCCTCATCCATTGTCAACAGAAGTCAGGATGAAATAGCACACTTGCAGTCATGAATATTCAGATTTCTAGTTATATTACTGTGATCCCTACTAGTTTGTTTGCTTTTTAATGGTTCAAAATTTGTGAAACATAGTATGAAAACTCCTATCACAGGCATATGCTACTGGGATAAACAAATGTATTTGATGAGGCTGTAACAAAAAGTATATTCAAATATAATAATTTAACATTGTTTATAGTAATTATTTGTTAATGACTCTTCTCAGCTGAATTAGTTTAGAATAGCATTTTGATCTTAGCTTAGCCTTTTTGACATTCCAAAATAGTAATGTAATTTACATCAGAGAATAATTGTTCTTCCTGAGATAATGGGAATTTTCACACAGTCCTTGGACACTGGGTTTTTATCTTTGGTATTCTGAAATTAAATCACAGCTTTTTGCATCAAATAGTAGAAAGTGATATCTCAAGAGAAGATTCATCTGGCATGCTGGATGTGCAAGTCTGACTAAAGACATAATTGGCTTGGTAATACGTTCTCTGTGTGGCTTTCAAGAAGCATAGAAGAGCCCTTGATCAATGTGAATGTTATAAAAAGCTTATATGTATGTATTTTTTAAAAAAAAATATTTTTTATTTCAGGCATCTGCAGCAATCTCACAAGTCTGCTAGAAAACTACAGGTCTGAAGGGAGGTCTCTTTTTTTCCCCTTTCTCTTTTTTCCAGTTAAAAGCTTTCCATTATTGCTTCAGAATGAATTTCCCAGCTTTTATGTGATACCACAGGCTTTTTAAAATGATTTATTCTCAACCAGTTCTAGATGTAGGCTCTCAGAGGTGCCAAATAGACTGCTTTTCCTTTTTGTTCTACCCACTCCTCCTTCCTAGATCCTCCCAGTAGTTTTATCTCCATTTTCTAGCACCCCTCCTTTTTTAACCCCCTGAAATAATCAATGATGCTTTTAAGGACTAAGACCTTTTTATGTATTTGATTAGTGTAAGCATAAATGAAGAGGTAGGCATGTTAGCAGATTTTAAATTGAGCAGTTAAAACATTTTTTGAACACAAACAAATTAAATAGAAATTCCAGATTTGGATTCACTTTCAGAAACAGATTTCTGAGAAGTCAAAAAAAAAAAAAAAAAAAAAAAAC
>NDXB01011230.1:359-21260 GCA_002631895.1 Agapornis roseicollis
ATGGCAAAAAAAAGAAAAAAAAGGCCAAACCGCAGGCCCCACAACAGGCAAACGATGCCTGCAACAACAGGATCTTGGAATTCCCAAGTTGAGTCAAATCCGTTATGAGCACTGAAGTTACTGTGCTTGTAAAGAAGTAACAGATAGATACTTGCACTCGTACAAGACTGTTTACTGTTTTCTCCTTAAATCCCACAAGAAAACCAGTATTTTGCAGCTAGCAAGGTGAACTTCCAATTTCTCGGTTGAATACTTTGAGACAGAAACTGCAAAGTATAAGGCAAAGTGACAGAAACAACCATAACTAAGCTGTAAATACAGCAAAGCAGGCATCGTTTTCACTTGTGGTTTGTAGGTTTTTTTCTCAGTGGATTACAGGTGATTGGCATGTTAGAGACCCCACCTGTCTTCTCTGCACAGACTCACTGATACAGTTTGGGAAACTCGGGTCAAGTTGGACAAGAAAATAAACAACTTTTGGGCTTCCCATTTTTTAGTTCAGACTTCCAGCATGTTGCTTTGACTGCTTCAGCAGTGACTAGTGTTTGATAAATACTCTGCTGAACAAACAGCCACATAAATGTTGGCACAAGTAGTGATTTCATGCTGTAATAGAACTAGAAATCCTTACTATAACTAGTTACTGTATTTAGCAAAGATTTAGTATTTGTTTTCAGATGTTTCCATTTTCAGTGCTTTTGCCTTCCTGTTGAATCATCAGGTGGGTCTTCGATGTGATTCATGAAACTTGGCATCCAAGGACATATGTCTCAGTGCCACCTTTATTTATTTTTTAATAAATGTAATGACTAAATCTTGTTTGTATTTCAAAGGGGCTCAGTTCTTCTGGGTCTACTTTTGAAATGACAAGTGAAGCAAAGCAGCAGCAAAGTCTATGTCAACACAGAGAGATTGTGTGTCCAATACTGTTCAGTCCTGGTGGGAAGGGTTGGTCTTACAGAAGACAAAAAGTGCAGCTTCTGATGCAGCGTCTTAGCTTTATGCTTGCAAATGGCTCTGCTCTGGGCAAGCAAACAGACCTTGCTGCTGTGTGAGGACCAGGGTGGTATTATGATCCATGGGGACAACATCATTTGACTGTGAAAATCAGCAGTTCCACAGGAGATTGTTCCAGTCACGGACAGAGTGCGGCAGGCTGTTCTGCTCAGGGTTGGTGCTTTGCTGGCAATTGAGACCTGAGGGCAGGCTGTTACTGACAGGGAAAGGAAGACACAACAGTTCCACCTATGCCTGGCTCTTGTGC
Organism: Agapornis roseicollis; assembly: GCA_002631895.1. Classification (NCBI taxonomy): domain Eukaryota; kingdom Metazoa; phylum Chordata; class Aves; order Psittaciformes; family Psittacidae; genus Agapornis; species Agapornis roseicollis. Next base: position 1,624 of record NDXB01011230.1, read on the forward strand.
ACACACATCTGAAAACACATGCAGTTTTTCCTCAGGCTCATTCAGTGATGCCAGCTGAAGGGATCAGCTTGTCTGTAGCATGTAATTTGAATACTGAAAGTGTGTAACGAGGTTGTGTGGAGTACATTTCTCTTGCCAGGTGACATCTGCAGGAAAAGTTTTACTTTACATGCATCCTTGAAAGTCTTCAGAAGCTGCAGTTTCCCTCTGCAGGTGATAACAGCATGGGAAGTGTCATTGGATGCTGTGGGCTGCATGTTTGCTACATGCTCGGAGTCTCCCTGAAAAAAACATAAAGCCACATAACATAGTTCCCATATCATTTCTGTTGTACATGAGTGTAATTATCCTGAGGTTAAGGCAACAGCTTTTTTTTCTTTCCCTCTCTATATGTTGTTGTATAACACATAGTTGGATCTTAAAAATTGCTGCCATAGGACTGACTGCATTTGTTCCAGTGCTTTTGGCAGTTGTCTTCAACTTGCTTCCAGAAACCCTTTTTATTTGCTTGATGGTTTTCAGGCATGAGTGAGGAGGTACCAGAGATGGGAAATGATTGTTTCTGGGATTTCTGTGATTACAGTTCTTTTTTCCTGGCAGAAGACAAGACCACAGGCTGCTTACAGTAGAACCAACATTTCACTTCTCCATATGCCTCGTTCTGATTCTGAGCTGGTCTGCTTTCAGGAGTGGTAGCTGAAAGTCTCTTAACAGAGCAAAATGCCAGTTTTTAGAATCTAAACATAGTAAATAGCTGAGTTGTCATGCCAGGAATAAGTTTTGCCTTAGTTTGCTTCAGCAGCATCCTACTTTGAAAAGTCTTCTCCATTTATTGTTCAGAAGTGACTCAACCCCTTTGCTTTCACAACAGTTCAAATGCCATATCCTCCTATTCCCACATGCAACCTGACCATACAGAAAATCAGCAAACAGCAAGGTCCTAAAAGTACAGCAATACATTTCCCAAGGGGAAAGAAAAGATCATATTCTGGTTTTTATGTACAAACTGTCTTAAATCCTGCACTCACAGAGGTAACTGAAAGGAAGATTCAGCTCAGACTATTTACTTTTTTGTGAAGATAAAATAACCCAGCAGACCACCATGTCAAACATCATCACATTCCCACATCAGTGAAAACAAAGAAACTAGTTGTCCTGTTTTCACTGCAGTCCCCTTCCATCAGGATTAAGAACCGAGTCACAACTACCCATGTAGTTTTTGATGGTGTTGCATGCTGCAGCTTCATAGCCCCAACAGGTATTTCTGCATCAGTATTTTTGGCAGGAAGGAGTTGATTAGCTAGTCAATATAGGGAAAAGCTTCCTTTATTATGAACTTGTGATAAAATATTACTTCTATAGTCTGCTAGTTTCTTTTAAATTCGTGCCTAGAAATTGCATTCTGCTGTTACTCATGAAGTTCCCCATCCTGTTGTACACTGCCAGCATTAAGTAGCCAAGAGCTAAGTGTGTGCGTTTGGCTTTTTACTGTACACTAAACAGTGAGAAATGTTAGTCTGGATCTTGCTAGAGTATTGCCAGCATATATTCCATGCTGCTTTCCATAAGGAAATGAACATTCACACCTGGTTTAGTGCTTCTGATGGATGGTATACTAGAATTACAGTATTTTTTCAAAGCACCAAATGCTGCAGTGGTTTAATGGGGCAGGGAGGTGGGATGAGGAGGCTGTCCTGGGGGAGAGAAAAAGTGGCAAATGTAGGACAGATCCCCCAGCCAAATTACATTTTCAAGTGATGGGATATAGACAAAATCAAATGAGTATTGAGATCTTCCTGACTGGAGTCAGCTTTCGTTTCAAAGCCAGTTTCTTCAGCAGCTTGGTCTCAATAAAGAATTCATCTGCGTGAAGCTATGATTACATGGCTTCCTTCTCTTTGTGGGAAAAAAGTCTGCTACTGTCCCATGCCATTTTTCACTGAGTAAAATATTTAGGCTGTGGTTGATTATGACATTTCTGGTGAAAATGGGTAAAGTTTGGTATTTGAGTGCCCTGGAAAAGCTGGCGATGTGTTTTCTCTATGCATTAATATCTGTCCTATTTAAGAGGACACTTTTAGGGCTGTACAGTGGCAAACCTGGCTTTGGAGTTGGAAATTTGATAGTTCTCAGTGCCGCTGGAGAGAGTAATTAGAGGGCAGTTTTCTGCATTTGAGCTAACCTTCAAAGTGAGACTTTCCTCACAGTATTTTCTGGCAAGCAGGAACATATTTGTGCAATAAAAAAGTTCTCTAAGAAGCAGGTTTAGGGAAGCCATCTAGCATAGGCTTCCTTCCAGTATATTTGTGTATTTCTTTGGAATAAAGTCTGGAAGGAGGAGCAGCAATAATTAAATTCTTAACCTGTTCAGAGAATGCAGAAATGAGGGTTACCTACTCTCCTCATCGCAGTTAGGCATCTAAGCCTAGCCTAGTTGCCCTAAGCTGCATCTGATCCATAGAGAAATAGGCACCTCTGGGAGATGAGCTGTCAGATGTCATGTGAATTGTTATTAGGAGACGCTCATTTTGTTCGTCCTGCTCCGGTTTTGCCCTGCAGTTGGGTTTTACTTTCCTGTTTGCTTGAAGGACAATTTAAAAAAATGAAAACCTGTTGATGTAAGAAATGGAAAGGAGTTTCCCTTGTGCTTGGGCAGTGCCTGGCACCCACAGGTCGTAAGCTATCAAAGTGGAAAAACAGTTCACTGTGTATGGGTGGGACTGGACAGGGATGTGGCAGAGTAAGCAGCAGGGAAAGAGGTTAAGCGAAGCTCATACAGTTGCCAACTTCCACATAAATCCTCCAGGTAAGATTCATTAGTAACTAAGGAACTATGTGGTAACAGAGGATGAGTTTAATATATATTTGTGGTTTTAAGTATGCCATAGTTACAACAATTTATTGTTTGCTTGATTGTTTTGCAGGGCTTTTTCCCACCCAACTTTTCACAGTGCAAGCTTTTCAGCTTTTTCAATCTTCGCCTTTCACAGCATAGAAACATCCTGATTCTTCAGACTGGAAATAGTGTATCTGCCAAAGTGCAGTACAGGCAGTATTTGCTGCTCTCTTGTCAGGTGGAGGACAGTAGTTACAGTGAAAAAGATGCACTGAAAGTCTCAGTACCACTATTGCTCTTATCAGTATGAATACAGAAATTAGTTGATGTGCCGAGTGATCTCTCACTAACTACACCAATTAAGAGAGATGTGAATAATCTTTTTCCTTTCTCCCAATTCTAGCACAGAACATCACAGTGGTTTCAAAGAAATGGACCTATGAATATCAACCACTACGCAAATAAGAAAAGTGCTGCAGAGAGCATGTTGGACATTGCCCTGCTGATGGCCAATGCATCCCAGCTGAAAGCCGTGATAGAGCAAGGACCTTCTTTTTCCTTCTACATCCCACTTATTATTCTTATCAGCCTGTCACTCACACTGCAAGTTATGGTGGGAGTACTCCTGATATTCCTTGGTATGTAGCAACAACAAAACCATTGACATGTGTTTTTCTTATAGGATGCAACCTATAAGATAGTATATAAAATGGTATATAGACTCCCTAATTGTTTTTAAAGAGGTGTTAAATTTGAAAGTCTTTATCTCATAATTGATTGAGGTATTTTCTTAAGACCTTAGAAATACTGCATCCAAAGGAGGAAGGGCAGCTTTATGTGGAATCTTCAGTTTTGATCAACTTCCTCATTTGCCCAGTTTATGAATATTTTTCTTTTCAGATGGCCCGAGGAGGAAGGAAAATGATGAAATACTGTAAAAGAAACATTAGCAGGCCAGGCAGAATTATGCAGCCTTCCCAGTTTCATAATCCCGTTTCTGGCAAGACCTGTTACTTAATCCTATTAATTATTATAAAGTAATATTTTGAGAATATTTTATGAACATGAGTAGCAATCTGAAACTAAAAATAGGTTGTCTTGAATTCTGCTTATCACTAGGGAAACTTTTTCTACTTTCTACCAAAGAAATATGATGCATCACCTTTAACATATGCTTGAAATCATTCCAAGAGAATGAGTACAAACAGGAGTTGTGTTAGTGTGTGCTCTGGACACACTTAATGAGACAGGTGTAGAATTAGTTCCTTGCTCCCTGCACTCCTCACTCTCCACTTTCAGACTTGTTTGGTGAATGATAAACATTCACATTCAATGTTCAATGCACATCTTTGCTCTTCTCAAAAATAGAGGTTCCACTAGTCAGTATTAATAGGTACAGTGCCATAAGGCACTAGAACCAGTGCTTACCACTAAAAATGAGGGATTTTAAATCAGTATTCTAGTGAGAGGTATTCCTGCCCGTGGCAGGGGTTGGAACTGGATGAGCCTTAAGGTCCCTTCCAACCCAAACCATTCTGTGATTCTACGATTAGAAGCACACATATGTCCTGCACCCTCTGCCTTATTCCGTAAGGCAGAATATTGATCTAAGTACTTACAGAACCAGGCTCATTTCCAAAACAATGTCATCGCTATGTGAGCATGAATTATCCAAACTCTTTTGGAAATCTGAGATTTCTGTTTTGACCTTAAACAAGTCTTCAGTAGTTCTCTTTGCTATCTTATCCTACTATGATGTTTTCCCCCATGCTTTTGCAAGGCAAAATGCAAAAAGAACCCAGTAGCATTTTGCAAAGTTACTGGAAACCTGCAGTGTTCATTGGCAGCACCCGAGCCTTAAACCATAACTTTGGAGAGTCGATCAAAGATACCTGTGGAATCGGAGGAAACGTTTAGGTTTCAGCATCAGTTGAACACCTAAATGACACCTTCACTAGTAGGAAACAGCTATGTGTCATTTCTTTTGCTAGTAATATATGATCATTTACTCTCATAAGTTTTTTTAAATCTTTCCCATTAGATCAATGGGTACTGGATGGCAGATCTTAAGTCTACCATGAATGAAAAGCCTTGAAGATGGCAGTCAGAATTCACACAACATTTACTAAGTTATAGGTGCCACCTTTGGCATCTCTGCTAGTCTTTCAGCATGCTGTTTTTTAGCATAACTGAAAAAAAACCCTTGGTGTTCAAGGAGGAAGTTCCTAGGAAACCAGGATACATAAGGCTTATAATATTGATATGCAGCTGATGTAGCTTTTTTCTTTGTTACAAAAGAGACAGAATACAGCTCTCCCTGCATTGGTAGGGTCAGTACAAGAGCAATATCCAGGCTCAGAGGAGATTACAGAAAGGGACTGGGAAAGATGACCTGATGATACTAGGGATGTGCCATGGAGAGTCATGGATGGAGAAATCAGGAATACACAAAAATCAGTAGACCTCATCCCTGGCAGTGTTCAAGGCCAGGTTGGATGGGATTAAGGGCAACCTGTGCTAGTAGAAGGTGTCCCTGTCTGTGGCAGGGCGTTGGAACTGAATGAGCTTTAAGGTCCCTTACAACCCAACCATCCCATGATTCTATGATTCTGTATTTCTAGGTTGAAGGCATCTCCCTAGTGGTTGTTTCAGTTGAGCAGGCTTTGAGACTCTAAACAAGTTTCCTGCTTTTTGTTAGGCAATACTTTCTTGGTATATACTGAGACATGGCTTTTTAATGCTTGCTTCTGCCAGACATTGCCGAAATGGCTTCTATTTCTGTCATTTTTATCTTTGTCACACTGAGAACAAAGAGCATACCCAGCAGCCTGTTCTCCGAAGCTGGGCTGAGGTAGAGATCATAGACCACTTAGCAAACATTGAGATGCATCTGGAGTTCAGCCTGTGATCTGCAGTCAGCAGCAGCTGGGTGTTCAGTGTACCAAGGGTGACAAAGCCCTGTGCTGTTGGAGCAATGCAGCCATGCAAAGGTCGGTAGTACTGAAGATAGGAAATAGGATATGAAGGTACAAAGATACAGGCGTCATAGCAAGAATTTGCTTTTCACAGTGTGCATTTGGTAGTTTTGGCCTGCAGGAACAGTTTGCCTTTCTGTCCATCCACAAAATTCTGCCACTTAGAAGCTGTCACAAGTACAAACAAAAGTCTGTGCAACCATTCTCTCCTTGAGACAGAGTTTTATCCCAGGAGTTACCAGTTCTTACTGCTCTCTGTGAGTGCTTAAGAGCTTTTCCCCCTTCAAAAGAGCCTTGCACAAACACAGTTTGAAAACCATTTAGCAAACTTGTCCTTGAAAGTGATTTCATAACCTTAACTTTTTGGGAAAAAGCAAAGAATGTCTTGAAATAGTTTAAGTGGCATGAAATCATAGTAATCTAATCCCACTATAATAAAATACTTAAAGAATAACTGTTCTTAAGAACATTTCACGAATACCCTCATCTTAAGCACTATAATCACTAACATAGGATGACTGCAATTCTACTTCAAAATTTAGAGCACTGCCTAAACTGACCAGCAATATTGTCTTCTCTGACCCTTACTTGGACAAAGGGATGGCTCTGAAAGTGTCAGTTCTTCTTTGAACAAAATACGTTAGGCCATTGTTACCTTTTCTTTTTTAGACCAACTCTCTGAAATGCTTTTCTGCTATACTTTAGAAGTAATGATTCAATATTCATTTATTCTACACAAGACAGTCCAGAAGTCCTTCTGTGTATTGTTGGGATACAAACTTCCACATAGCTCTAGAGACTTTACAGACATATATAAACTCATTTTCAGGGTTAAATACTGCTGAGCTTAAATTATTTCGTGCCTACAAAGGTAGTTCTCCCACATAGTGCTTTGCCTGGCCTGTGATGTTTGACTATAGAGGTTTAGCAAACAGTACCTGAACAGGTGCCTGGAATTCCTTTAAACCAAAACAGCATTAGACTTCCGTAATTAGGGACCAAGTAAACCTCGCTTTTAATGCTTCAGCATCATGAGTTTGTTTGTCACTACTTCTATATAACTGCTTCAACAAACAAGCTTGTCATGGTTCTGTGGTTAAGTTCTGCAGTGTTGAGAGGCTCATTGTGTTAAAAATCAAGTAACAAAATTGATCTCTGGCAGTAGGGTCTTAAGCTACACATCTGTGTGTGTGCCTGTCGGAAAGAGCTCAAAGGTTTGTTGCCATAAAAACTTGTCATGTATAAACTTTCATGCAGACTCCATGAAGAACTAGGAGTTTTAATAGGCAAAAACTATTCTCAAAACAAGCTCCAGAATTCATTGGCACTGATTCCACCAGCATCAAATTTAGCAGAAGGTCTGAGCTGCAGAGCCCTTAATGCAGGAAAGCAGAGACAGAGGAAAATCTTGTGTTTCTGCATGATGCCAGGCAAGCATCCCAGACTGTCTTACACAGGCACATGCTTTACTCTATCATCAAGTCCATTATCAGTCCAGTGTAACTCTTTTATATGTTTTCACAAGGCCCGGAATCAAAGCTTAAACTAAATTAATACTATCTCCCTTGTGTGTTCCTCCCTCACTGCCATTAGCAGTTCAACTGCAAGAAACAGAAGAAAATGTTTACACAGCTGATGCTTTCCATAAAAGGGACTGCTGATACAGTGCTTTGTTTAGCAGATATAATGCCCTTGCTTTCTAAAAGCAGAGTCAATGCAAAAGCAGGGAGTACAGCTGAGGAAGAGCACCATCACCAAACAAATAATTAGAGCACTGTTAGAGAGATTGGGCTTCCTGTGAAGAACCTGCAGGAAATTTAACTTCATTCTATCTGGTCAGGACTTCAAGCTTCGTGTGTTCAAGACTGAAAGAATTTTTAAATGCTTAAGGTCTGCAACAAAACTAGTTTTCAGAAGATCAAGAACTCAGAACATTTCTGGTGATGTTTGTGTATCCGTTACTTCCCATGTGCATCCACAGAGATTATATGTTAATTACTGGAAGCTGATAGGCTCCTTGTGGTTAAAGATCTTCTGCTTAGCACTTTTACTGACACTGCAGAATTTTACTTCCCTTTTAAGTATGACTGATGCACATAGTGTAAGAGAAATTCTTGAACTGCATGAGTAGTGAAGACTTTTATTCTGTATGTTGAAGTACATATAATTAAACATATATTGCCAATAACTGAAACTTTTTTCCCCTTTATCTTTGAAGTAAAATATGACCTTAACAACCCTGCAAAACATGGAAAGCTGAATTTCCTCAACAACCTTGCAACTGGACTAGTATTCATTATAGTAGTTGTGAATATTTTTATCACTGCCTTTGGAGTGCAGAAGCCAGTTGCTGAATCAGCTTCAAGACAGTAAGTGAAAGGTGAGTATAGTCTCCCTGCACCCTCAGGTAGTAGGGCATAGCATACAAGAATGCTTTGCATGCTAGGGCATAGCTTTAAAAATAGCAACCAACAAAAATAGCCACCAACTTATCTATACAGTTCTAGCCTTCACAGATAAAGGAGTTTACTTCTGACTGCTGCAAAAGCAGAAGTGATTAAGGACTGCTATGTAATTACAGTGGTTTTGTAAATGTAGAGTTCAGAAGTTGATGGCAGCATCTTATTTTGTCAGGGTTGCGTGTGTCACACACAGGAAGTGTAAAGGTTTTCCTCATTTAGCCACTCCTTTTCCTCATCCTTGTCCTCATTGCTGACTAAGCCAAGCAGGGAAATAATACTGTTTTGCTTCCTCCAAATGCCTATTCTTCTTTTATGAAAGTTTTGCAGTATACTGCATCCAGTCTGTTAGACTGAAGATTTAATCTTTATCCAAGTGATTAGGGCTATTAAGTCCAACATATAATACACATCACTGGAGCCCTTCAATTCCTATGCAGATAGCGTGGCTTTTCGATCTCCCAAGCTGCAGGGCTTTTGCTCTGTCGGAGATTCAGCCCAAAGTGATGTGCACTATTGCTTTACTTGATACATGTGGTCATTTAGAACAATACTGTTAGCTCTACCTGCATTTTAAAGTTTGACATTTATTTATGCAGAAGAATAAATGTAGGAATTATGGGAATCAAAATGGGTATCTTTCTAGCATCATAGCTATGATGAACAATTTTGTAGGAGATAAACCTAAATTGTAGGCTTGTAGCCCAAGAAGCACTATAGTTCAACATCTGCCTTTAAAACAGCACTGCAAAGTCTGTGTTCGCCAACATTGCCCTGGCTCTTTGTCTTCCAAATATCCAGTATTTCAGAAGACCTGCTGAAGAAGGAATTACTTGACTTCCTTAGCAAGCTACAGCACACTGACTACTAGGCTGACATCCCATACGTGTAACATTATTAGTTTGAGTTAACTTCTAAATGAAAACCTTTCTCCATGAAAACAAAGATACAAGGCCTTTAAACAGGACCCTAATCTGAAGATGAATGGTGTGACAGAAATCTGTGGAAGAATTGAAACCAGGTCAAAATTTATCATGACTCTGAACAGTATGTGGGCAAATCAGTGCCCACATAGAAAGATTAAGAATGAAATTCATTTCTTCTGGGGTGAAGGTGGAATTGTCTGCTTTAACCAAAATTTGTGAAATTCTGGCATTGAAACAAGATTGCTTTATTGTATTTTCTGGCCATAGTTTCTACAAATAAACTTATAAATATTTAATTTTAGTAGCAAAGAGCACACATATTATCTCAGATACGTTCACAATTATATCTGGAACATCCATCCCAATAGTACACATTAAAACAATACTGAAACACTAACCTCAAAATTGCACTGGCAAAGCCAAGAGAGCTGAATGAAGGGTTATTGGAATTGTAGCTGTCTTCACAGGAAAAAACATGCACAATAGCCAGGAACAGAGGCAGAGACAAGAATCTGAAATAGGCATTGAGAAATTCAAATCATGGACAAGGTGAGATACCAGAATCCCAGTGTATCTCTTTTTGATACAGTTAAAGAAAAGAGGGAAGAGAGGAGAAGCAGATTTTGCTTATCATACTGGTGTATGCTGGGTGGAGAGGAACACGAGTTGACAGTCCAACCAAGAGCCAGTTGGTGCCTTAATATAATGGTATACTTAGAAGTCAGCCAAAATGCAGGAGGTAGGTGTGACACCCCTTGCCTTATCAGGATACTGGATGCATGAGCTCACCCACAGTTCATCTGCTGTTTCCCTACTAGTACCACATTCTCTGATGAGGTGCCTTACTGATGCTCCCCAGTGCCAGTGCCAGCTATGCTCCCTTTTTGATCTCTTGCTGTGTTTCTGTAAAGCACACCTCAATACCAAAGTGCTTTGAAGAACCCTGCAGCTGTAACTGAGGTTGCAGGACATCTATTTTGTGTGTTACAATCCAGGCTCTAGACAGCATTAATATGCCAGGCTGACTTCTGAACATTCCTGTTGAAGTGCATTAGCTCTTTAAACATGAGAAGTGTATCCCCCTACAAATTTCTCCCACCCATCCATGGACTTTGTCTACTTTCCCCTGACTTCACACACATATGTGGCTAAGTCTTATGGAAACATCAGTGGTTTTATGCAATGTCTTACTGCTTACCTGGCACCATCTGGCAAGAGGCTCTTCACAGCATTTGTGTTGGCATTTCTCCTCTACTGTTCCTTCTGTTTTCCATAAACTGTCAACTCCAAGGGTTTTGTGGCTTAATTATAACTAGGATTGTGGAATCCATAGTTAGAAAGCTAGGTCTTACATGAGAAACCAGTTCACATGTAACTGAGATCATCATGACAGCATGAAACGCAGTTCTGCCTAGAAGATGGTAATAGCTCGTACAGCTCTATATCATACATGGCATATAGCTGTGCACAGCTAGGGTATTTGTTCAAACGCATGAACATGATTGGTATGTACTGCTGAAATTGGTTTAATATACTTGCAGTACCTCAGTAAAGGAGAACCAGTAGCTGGTTTGTGCAACCTCAGGTAGAGACAAGACCAAAGGATGTTTGAAACAAGTTTACATCTGTACAAAACCAGCAGCTGTATGATCCTGCCTTGATGCTTCTCACACAGACAGCTTCCTAATAAAATGGCCAAATGTGGTGTCTGGGACCTTGTCTTTTTGCTCCATATTTGTTAAATGTGGTAGTTCTTTATTGCTTTGTAACATTACATCTGGTTTTCGCCCGTTGGTACTGACTGCTCTTGCTAAAAACACGCAGTCACCTTTAATGCAACTTGAAAAATAAGTCTTTTTTCTGTCCACAATCTCCTCAAAGCCCTGAAAGAAATGTGGCCAGCATTTTCTGGCTTTACCTTTACTAGTATGCATACTTCAAAACTAAAACCACCTTTTTTCCCCTTTAAGGCAAATCTGTCATTTACTCTAATTCCTGTATCACTAACATTTCAATATCTTTATTTTGTGTTTCAGAGACCTGAAGCATTCATTCTGGATGCCATTTGCACTTGGACACGTTGGGGGGGGTGGGAAAGGAAATACTCTGAAGAAGCTGGACACACCAAGCAGCTTTCTCTAGTCTCCAGCAAGCAGCATATTTGTGTTGAATTTTCCCACGTATTAATATTTCAAATGTTCATCATCTAAGGAAAGGTTGCTTTTGACTCAAGGACGTTGGTGTCCTGGAATACTGGCACTTCCACTTCTGCAGAAACTAACTCATTTTCGGAGAGCTCCTTGAAGAAGGTATCAATTGGTGGCACTTCACAGGACTTCCCATTCTCCATACCTTTTGTTTTTGTGGCAAGTTATCACTTCCTTGTGGTATGAAACATCAGGCCTTTGGTTCTGGTGTGGTTACATTGTCCTTTATTTCACTTGCTTGGCACCAAACCAGGGTACTCCATGGCACAACAGTGGTCTTCCTTTGCAGTGTGCAGAGATAGATGTGCCTTGTTTTCTTTTTTCTCCTCCAGCTAAAGCAAAGGTGAGACAAACGGAAGCTGTAAGCCATCTTTTATCTAATTTTGGTCACAGGGACTCATTTGTCCTGCTTCATTTCTGGACCTCACGTAAAATTTCCTCTCATTTGTGCACAGACACAAATAACTGCTAATAGTTTCTTATTGTTTACGGCTGTACTCCCTATTCTGTGTCTTATGAATGTTTCTGGAAACCCTGTTCAAACACTGCCTTTTCTAGGCCCAGCTGGAAAACCATTTGGAAAGCCAGGGGACACAGGGAATTTTACCTGCCGAACTGGTAGTGAGCGCCTTTCAGCAATTCAGGTAGCCAACTGAAAGAAGTTTGTGCCTCTGTAACTTACTTTTCCCTCTTCTCTTCCCAAGATTGATTGCTGTAGTTGCTCTTATGTGTTAATGGCTAAAAGCTTAACTAATGTCTTAATTTTTATTTTTAAATATTTATAAATATCTTTTAGATTCTTACCTGCTGGCTCAGGGACTGGCACTTTTTCTAGATACACTATTGCTATCATGGTGTAAGTTGCAGAGATTTCTATAACAAAAAGCATTTCAGTCCTTTTATTTCTGAAGTATCACATCTGCAATCACAAAAATCCTTGTTTTCTAGATTGTACTAACTTGTACATGCAGGCTTGGACTAATACTTTTCCTTACTGTTAATTTTTAAATGCTCCCTTGCACGCAGTAACAGAAGTGTGACCTCCATGTGTCTCATCTCGTTTACAATGTTTACTGATGACATTTCTCTTTTGCTGTGTCTCAAGGCCTATTGGTGCACCATGGCTGCCTTTACACCTTCTGTGAAAAGTACTAACCAAACACAAATCTCAGACACTTGGGTGGTTAATAATGGAACAGAAATTCTTTCTTATTTTTTAATTGGTCTTTGATGCTTCATTTCCAACCTGACGTGTATGTAACCAGTACCTAGCAAGCCATGGCTTTAATGGAGTGTGTTGGACTAAGTTCAGTGCAGCCCAGAACAAGTTCTTAAAGAGGCACTGGGGACAACTTTCCATATTTATATTTTACAAACCAGCAGACTGCTGAAGGAGTATGTATGAACTCATACACACCTGTGCTACTGCACTTCTGGTGCTGAAGCCTAGTGCTGAAAGCCTTAGAAACCTTTCTTTTGGAGAACAGAGGTGATGTAGGCAGAGCCCTTCCAAGCAGGGAGTTATTTTGTCCGTGCCTTCCCACTGGCAGTAGTTTCAATAAGAGTATTGACTGTACCAGCGTTGTTACCTTGCCCGTCAGGACATCTGATTCAGTCTAGAGAGGCTCTCTGGAGGCAGCTGCCTCTCATCTCTACAGCAAACCTTCTACCTAAGCTACATGTCTGAAGGAGTTACTTTGTGTTTTCCAAATACCTAATCTGTCCAAAGGATAGTTACTTTTAACTTAGCTATGAATATCAGATATTTTTCATTGCCAGATTTGCATCTTTCTGGTTTTTTAAGCAAGACATAGGAAGAACTGTGATTGTGACTAATCCCCTCACTTTTTTGACTTGTCCTTAGTACCATAAGGGCAGATGCAACAGATGCCCCGGCTCTATGATGTTTACTGTCTTCATACTTGGTGATTTGGCCTAATTTTGAATGTAACTTTCATATTTGTCTTGCACTGAAACACATGGATGAAGTCAGAGGGAGGCAGAGGACAGACATACCAGGTCGTTTCACATTTTATTTCCCTCTTTATTGGACCATAATTTTTCAGGTCACACAGGTGAACAAGCTGTTAGAGTAGATTTCTCCTGGAAAATATAGCTGTTCTTATATCATCTTTGCTGCTAAACTGTTGTCTGACAAAATCTACTAAGGCTTGTATATCCCATCTCCCAGTGGCTTGTGGAACTGACTGGATACAGAGCAGCAGGGTAGGGAACAAGCACCAGGAGATGCCTTGTCAACTGCATACTCCAGTGGACTTTGCAAGACAATCTCCTTCCTTCTGAATCAAAAATACTTCACACTTGAACACAGTCTGGGGAGGCAAAAGCTGGATGTGGAGGTCTGCATGAAGGGGGTAGGTGTCTGTTCGCTTGAAGTCTACCAGAGCCAGGCTCAGAACAGCAACAAAAAACCTGCTGTGAATCTTTATGCCTCCTGAGCTCAGTGTGACTAAAGCATCACAACAGAGATACCTGCAGCTTCAAAGAGCCTCGACTCTTTGCTTCTAAACACAAGAAAACCTGATCTGCACCTGACTACAAGACTCTACTGGGCAACAGCAGTATTCAACTTGCAGCTACGTGTCTTTTTAAATAAAAGATGCTGGTTTATTACCATCTCTTTTATTGTGATTAAGATTTGCAAAACATCTTCAGACATGCAATCTGTACTTTCAGTCTCAAGCCCTCAGAGGTCATGTATTTTTTAGCAGATGAAAGCATCTGCAAGTTGGCTTCAGGTATAAATAATTTAATCACCTGATTATTGTTCTTTTAAGGCAGGTGCTTGTTTCAAATCCTGGTGAGTATCTCCTAGGGGTGGCAAACAGCAGCATCAGTTTCACTAGTTCTTTGGTTTGCTGTGCTGCTGCAGAGTTCTTAGTTGTAGGCAGCCATTGCACTGACAAAGAGGTCATCAGCAATGAAGCGAGATGAGCTTTCACAGGCTGTCTCAGGAAACGGTTCATGCCAGGTCACCCATTCACTCCTGTTTCATAAGCTGCTGAGCAGAGTAAGCATTACACAGACTGCTCTGGTTGTTCTCATCAGTCCCTTCAGCATCTAGGACTGCTTGGGTTGGAATTCTCCATGTAGCTGTACTTACTGAAGCAGGTGACAACAACTGTATTTACTGGAACCGACTTTTAAGTGTTTTGCTTCTAAACCAGGTCACTGCTGAAGCTTATTCTGCAGTTGTGCATTACGTGAAATGGGCTTAACTGGAAAGCATAATCATGGAATCACAGAATGGTTTGGGTTGGAAGGGACCTTAAAGCTCATCACATTGTATCCTTGCTCATTCAAATATTTACAAAAGAGCTATCAGAAACAAGTGACAGAATCCAAATGCTAAGTTACACTTATTTCCTAGCTTACCAAAACTGTTGCCATTGTAAGTTGTATCTGATTCAGGAAATGCTACACATGGTACCAGTTGATGCACCATTTTACAGTTTGTTGTCAAACCCCAAGCCAGGCAAAGGCTGATCTTTGTTCTACTGGATAATCTTGTCAAACCACGGGCTCTACTGAAAGTGCATTTACTTACTGCTGGTTAGTGAGAACCATGGCAACTTAGAAGATGATGTATTTTCAGACATGTAACATATATTTGATAACTGCATGCTTAAACACACCACTCCTTGAAAACAAATCATCAAATCTCCATAAGGTTAGAGGCAGCATATGGCATACAGAAGCACAGAGACTGAAAAGAAACAGGCTCTCCTCCCTAGTTGTTTGCACACAGGAAAAAGCCCCATTGCTTCTAAATGACAGTAGTTTGCCTTGAAAGAAATTGTTTGCATGTTATAACAAGAACATCCACATGTGAGGGCTGGAGCCTCCCACCATTGCATTGCCCACTCCCAAACCCTACACTGCCATGATGAAACTAAAATCTAACCCAAGAACTTCTGAATGCCCCCAGCAGCTCTGCCAGGCTGCCAGGAGGGAAGTGATGGGGCAGAGCAGCAGGAGTCCTCTTTGGTTCTTAAGACAACCCATTTGGTATTACCACTGTTCAACCAAGAGCCAGGAAATGATGCTGCAAAAGAGTAGCTTGGACACCACATTTCCCTTAGATGAAGTCCGGAAACAAGTGGAGCCCCAGATAGCACCAGATGGTAGCTCCTTGTAAATTATGTTCTAGTAGAAAGCAACATGGCTAACATGGCTTAAATACACACAGATCTGAAGATCTTGAACTAAGCTCATACATTGTAAAGGCTACACCTTCAGTGTGTTCAGATTCAGGTTTTGCCCCAGGGAATTACCCAGAGGTCAGTGGGTGTCTTGGACAGATCCTCCCACAGCAGAATGAGACGATGTTCTGCTTCGTGAAGTAACGTTTCAGCTGCTCATTTTGAGTTCAGAAGCTCTCGCAAACAGCACAAGGCACCATGGTCTGAAGGCTTGAGTAGGCGCGCTCCATCTCACAACTACTACTCAGCTCAAGCTAGCTACCCATTTGAAAGCATGCTAGAAGACAAGGAAGCTTGCTGTGTCCCAAATTCCCACTACCATTGTCTTGGAAAGCTGCACATCTGAGGAGCAGGCTGTCTTTCTCCACTAGGAAAAGGAGAGGTCCCTGCTTTACAGCTGGAATGGATAAGGAGCAGGAGAGGAACTCCTTGATGGGAGGACCCCATTCACCCTATTGTCATGTAGGGGTTTTGCTGCAGGTCTTTAATGTTTGCAGGTGGTCAGCAGTGCTGGAGCAGGGTCAAAAGCTAAGACAAGCCATTACTAGAGCAGGAAATGAAACAAGTGACAGAAAACCTCTGAGGAAGACAGAGAAAACTGCACAGCCCAGCAGGCTCCTAGAGCTGAGGTTTGGCCCAAGATGCTGCAGGGTGACGTGCCAGCTGTACCCAGAGTTTACCCTTATCCCCAACATCATTTATTCACATCCTGACATGTGAACACACCCAACAGCCAAGGGAGGGCAGAGGGCAGGAGCATGGGCAGAGAGCTCTTGGCTGTGTCAAGGAGCACACACTGGCCATGGTAACAAAAGACTGACATGAAAGACAGGCATGGCAACAAAAGCAAACAGACATGAAAAAAATGTGTTTAAAGGCTCCTTCTGCAGGGAGAAATTTCACATTCTCAGACCAACTGAATTCTTTACTCTGTATTAAATGCACACACTCATATAATCATAGGATCCTGGCCTGGTTTGGGTTGGAAGGGACCTTAAAGCTCCTCCAGCTCCAACCCCTGCCACGGGCAGGGACCCCTTCCATAGAGCAGCTTGCTCCAAGCCCCTGTGTCCAACCTGGCCTTGAGCACTGCCAGGGATGGGGCAGCCACAGCTCCTCTGGGCCATCACCCTGGGCCAATGAACAGGTCACCCTCAGCCCCACCATCCTAACGGCCCTTGGCTTGCCCAAGGGAGCCTCACCTGCATGGCACTGCAGGATCCTCTGTGATACATAGTGGAAGGCACACAGTACAATCTTCAGCAATAACATCTCATCAATTATTTGCCAGCCTCCCAATGGGGTGGCGACAGAAAAATTCCTTCCCTGCCATTGGAGGCAATGGATGATTTTGAACTCACTTTCCTCCTCCTGTTTATTGATGTGAAAGTCTGGTTTTCCCCCTTGGATTATTTCATAATGACATCTGGTTAATAACCTGGCTGCCTGCCCAAGGAGAACACCACAGCTCCTCAGCTGGGAACGGAGCCTTTCCAATGCCATCTCATCCACCAAGCTGGGCTTTGTCAGAAACAGAGACAGCAGAAACTGGTTCTGTTTAGTTCCAGCCTCCTTCCCAGTGCTCTCTGCTCCTCCATTTTCCAATCTTCCAGTGCAGAGGCAGCCCCATCCCTCTTTTTATGTGCAGTTTTTAATGTGCTGGGAGGTGAGTGTTAAGCC
This sequence comes from Agapornis roseicollis, assembly GCA_002631895.1. Taxonomy (NCBI): domain Eukaryota; kingdom Metazoa; phylum Chordata; class Aves; order Psittaciformes; family Psittacidae; genus Agapornis; species Agapornis roseicollis. Next base: position 18,930 of record NDXB01011230.1, read on the forward strand.
TGGCACCATGGTAGCGGTGCCACACCAGGACTCCTGAAACACCGCCAACCATTCTCACTGTGCCAGAAATGTTTGAGGATAACTTGGTTTCATCACCACCCAACGCGCCCCCCGTTTCCTGGCACCAGGGATGAAAACAGTTCAAACCATTGGACCTGAAACAGGATTGATTTTCATCTGTGTCAGAACATACGATCCATCAGGCACGTCAGGAAGAGCACTGCTCAGGGAAGAAATGACTGCATTTCCTGTGCTCTTCCCATCCCTGCCACTGCTCATGGAGATTCAAATCCTGGGAATGTGACTTCTAAGCAAAGCAAACTGTATGAAGTGCATAGAAAGGGGCAGTGCAAGAGCAAGCCAGGACGGGCCTGTGTGGATCAGGGCTCTCCTTCACACTCTGTAAAAGCTCTTCTTAATCCACACTGGTAAATGAACAGGTGTGAAAGCTCCACATCCCTCAGTTGTACTGGCTGGTCTCATCACAAGAGTTTGAAAGGGCCACAGCTCTCAAATAGAGATGCCAGCATCTTTAAACCTGATGTCACTTAGTATTTTGTTTAATGTGTGCGTTCCCTTCACTTGCAGAGATGGGGGGTGATGGAAGAATGAGTCTTCTTGTTCACATTTCCAGAGGCAGGACCAGCCTGTACCCATCCAGGGCTGAATTTCATCCAGCTCTAAATGAGGAATTTCCTTCCTACTTGTTTTCTCAATGACTCAATGCTAGTTCAGACAAGTTTCACCTGTGCTCCACAGTGCTCCCTTCCTGGGAATACCCTGAAAGAAGATGCCTTTACAACTCTTCCACAGAAAACTGCTATCTAAATTACTACTACTACTACTACTATTGTTATTATCATCACCATATCATCATTATCATTAATCATTTTCTGCTTTGAATTGGTTCCTACCTGCTGTAAACTTTCTTCGCAGCTCCTGGCAGGATGAATTTCTTCCAGAGCCATGAAAAGCACCAGTGATGAACCAGGGTGATTCTGAGCCAGCTCCAAGATGTGGGATCTCAGTGTGAAGGATGAGCCTCTTCTCACCTCCAGAGGCTCCAACTGCCCCTTGCTGCTCAACCATAAACCACACAAGACTAAGGCAAAGCAGTATGACGGTGTGTCATTTAAGGGTGGGAGAAAAAGCCCCTCCCCTGCACTTAGAAACCTCCCAGGTGACAGAATCAGGAGCAGGTCCAGCCCCATGCTTGCAGCAATGGAAAAAAGCAGGGCTCTCAATCCCCCAGGACACCGCTGGTTTCTGTAAGGTGTGGGGCAGGGAGCCAAAGCTGCCACCAGCGTGTGACAGTGCCATGGGGGCCTGTGCCCCATGAGAGGCATCCAGCACAGCCTCTTGACTGCTCTGTGCTCATCTGTGCTCAACGGGCCCGGTTTTCCATTTGAAGGCAGTGATGTATTGGGCTCTCCCTCTCCTGGTGAGCAAGGCAGCCTGCCTGCCTTGTGCCTGCCTTGTGCCTGCCTTGTGCCTGCCTTGTGTCTCCTGAGCAGCACCCCATGCCCCAGCCCTCTGTGCCCTCCTGCCAGCCTGGCTGGGTGCAGAAAGGCGCAGGAAGCACCAGCTCTGCTCGGGAACAGCCTTTCCGCTCCGGCACCCGTGAGCATCACGAACGCGCAGCGGATGAAGAGAGCAGCGGTTTTGCCTCTTCTCCTTCCCCTGAACACCTGGAATCCGCCTCGCGCCTGGGATCCTTCCAGCAAATCTTCGTTCACAGTGAAAGACCCAGACAAGGGGAGCGGTGACCGCAGGGCACGGGAGGGGCCCGTCCCCGTGGGCAGCCCGGGGGCAGGGTAACGGCCTCCCGGCCCGGGCACACCCGCAAACCCCCTCCCAGAGGGTGCTCCGTGTCCCGCCCCGGCTGCGGCCCGGGGCTGGCTCCGTTGGGTTCAGCCTCTGCGTTTGGGGGAACCGGAAGCGAATTTGCTCGGAGCAGGCAGAAAAAAACCACTCCTGGCTCGCTCCCTCCCTGCTGCCGGGAGCGGGGCGGCCGGCGCAGGGACCGGCAGCGCTGCAGGACGGGGCCGGGGCGGCCGGCGCAGGGACCGGCAGCGCTGCAGGACGGGGCCGGGGCGGCCGGCGCAGGGACCGGCAGCGCTGCAGGACGGGGCCGGGGCTGCAGCCGCTGGGAGGCAGCAGCTGGAGGACACCGAGCACCCCGCAGACAGGAGCTGCAGCGCCGGGAGCTCCGAAACGCCCAGGGCAGCTCCAAACCGGGCGGGAAGAGAGGTTAAAAATCCCCACCCGAGAGAGGGGATCCTGCCCCTCTGCTGTGCTCTGGGGAGACCCCCCCTGCAGCCCTGATCCAGC
>NDXB01011232.1:0-20721 GCA_002631895.1 Agapornis roseicollis
CTCTCCTCTCCTCTCCTCTCCTCTCTTCTCCTCTCCTTCATGCTCTGTCACAAGATGAGCATGATGTCCATGTATTGTTAGCTGGGGCTATTTGGAATAATATACATTTGAGGAATATAGGTAATGTAAGGAGGAATAGATGGCACTGTGGCAGGAATGGATTTTGTGTGAATATTGTGAGCTGTGTTAAAAAAGTGTATCAGGGCCTAATTATGCTTATGCGTGTTTTTTTTTCCCATGATGAAAATAGGACCTACAGACTTGGATCTCTGAATCAGTGTTGTCATTTCATATGGCTAACTTCTGGGAAGGCCTTGAAAATAAGAAGGAAATGGAGACGACTCAACTGAAAAGCAGATACTGGAGGTATGAGTCCAGAGGTCGCTTGATAAAGGCCCTATGTTGTAGCAACTTTTTAATGTCTGAGCAGTGTGATGCATGCCTTAAAGACAAAAACGTGTTCATGTGTCCTAGAGTCTTTGTTCTAGATCTGGGACAAGCAAATCAGGGGTGCTTCCACACTGCTCTGTTTTGGAAGCTCAGGATAGAAATCTGTTTTTCCTTCTCGTTTGTGAAAGGAGGCCATACCTTATTTTTGCTGCAGTTTAGTAATCACGTAATCTTTGTTTAGTAATCACATAATATGATGAGCAGACAGTTTCAAAAGAGAGAGAGTGAAATATGCATTGTTAGTTGTTTAAAAATCTCATGATCAAGTCTTTAGTAAGACTAAAGGCTTCATCGTTAAAACTAACACACAATATAAATGTTTGTCAGCATGCCAGCTTCAACAGACCTTTAACAGCAACAGCTTGACCCTGGGTATTTCAGTCTCTTAAAAGACTCAGGAGTAACTCATACCTCCATATCCTGCACCTTTATTTCAGTTTGAAATTCTGGGATTTCCATCTGTGACGGAAAAAGCACTAACCATGATTATCTGAAGATGAACTGCACATTGAGGTGCTCTATTTACCAGCTGATTTCACTGCAGCATACTGTTCTGATACAGCATCTTTTTTTAGGTAAGTATTTTAGCACTCTATGGGCTGTTTGTTCTTGAAAGAACAAATCTGTTGTTCCAGTTAGTGAAGTGGGAACATTTTCAGTTGTGTAAATTTCAGGTGTACTCATGCTTTTTGATGAGCCAAATCTTTCAGGTATATTTATTCTAGATATTAACAGGAGTTAGCAGAGGCACAAGGGGCCATCTCGTTTTTGTCTGATGTAGATTTGTTTGCATGACTTTACCTGGTAATTGCTCTGTTTTGTGTAGCATTTGCTGTTAATTTTTCAACCTAGTGATAATGGACAAAGCATTTTTACCATCCTTATATGTGAGCCTGTTTGTGGTCTAAATCTATAAAGCTATGGCAGCAATGCATGGTTTGTCCAGATCACAGATTTGCTATCCTGAAAATTCAAGTAGAAATGCCCAGCTGATATAACATGTGTTGCCAGGTGGTACAGTACTATGGAACATAAACATTACCTATACTAAGGCACCACCCTGAGTTCTGTTGTGTGCTTACCCTCCACCACTAGACTCTGGGTTCAATCTGTAAAAACTTTGACTTCTGGGTAGGCTAGAAAAGGTCAGTCTTTGTGTGTGCATTTGGATGTATGTGTGCATGGAAGGGATAAATGAAAACTGAAAACTGCCAAATCACAATTTGCTGACTGCTTAAATTGGTTTTCTTTCTTTTACAAGCTATGCTGAAGTTTTCACATACTGGCAAACTCACAAATAAGGCTTCAAAGCTCTGTGTTATCTATGATCAGTCTGGGGGACTTGGATCAGATGATTTTTTTGTACTACCAGGTTTAATGATATCATTTAATTTTTTCAGTTGTTCCCATTTACTCTTTTTTTCTACCAACTGAACTGATTACTCTTGCTAATTGCAGAAAAATATCTCAAAATACCTCAGATTTCCTCTTTCTCTAAACACAGATCAGGCTCTGAGTTGTGCTGTACCAGCTCACAGCAATCAGTTGGTATCTTTTTCAGCTCCAGTTGCCTTCCTGTTCAGTGGTCTGCCAAAAGGGAAAGATTCAAGTTCTATGGGTAAATCCACAACTTCATGGAATGACTGTTGCTCCTTTTTCTCCTTGATCTTGATCTGCAAGTCCAGATGCATCTGAGTGTGTATAAACTGGTTCATTGCCTGCTTTTCCTGGAGGACCTTACAAGTACTTGAATATGCCAAAAATAGAAGTTTCCTTAAGTCCTTTGCCAGTTCAGGTGGGGTCTTTTCCTTCCCTCCTAACTCCTACCTCTTAGTTGTCTCTGGCCAACTGTGTCCTGTGCTGGCTGGTTCAAATGTGCCTGGGGCTGGTCCTGGGTTGGAATGATTCTGTTTTTTGGAGGGGAAGAATTTTTGCAACATTATTGGTACTACATCAGACTAGCTTACTGATAAAAACCTTTTGCCCTTTCTGACCATCTTGTGAGCCATTTGTTTGACATTGAACTGAAAAAATGCCAGAACTTGCACTTTGGCTTAGCAGGAATAACAACCTGAAATTTCTGTGCTTATACTTGAGATCTTATTGTGAACATCATTAATCCTTTTTTGGCCTAAGGGGCTTGCCAATTTTAGCTTTTTTCTGTTAGTAGGAGAAGTTGACTATGGAGTGAAATATTTCTCTGGGACAAATCTGTTTAGTTACAAACAATATGCACTAGGCCCTCTTTGCCTGAGCACAGCTGGAATTAACAACAGGACTCAGAGATCCAGGCCTTTGTCCAGCCAGCCCTCTACTCTAAAACTCTTTTTTTTAAACTCTTCTCAGATCATGTCACCTCTGTTTGCTTTGGATATCTTTTTGCTGCCTTCCTTTGTTCTTTCACTGCTTCTTTCTCATGCTCACAGATGCAGCACAAAAATCCAGTACAGACCCTTCTCTCATTGCCTTTTTTCATTGGACCCCTATTCAGTTTCTGCATACAAGGATCAGTTCATTCCCAAGTTTTTCCAAGGCTTCTTTTCTTTCAGCTCTCACTTAACCAAAGAAAAACTAATAGAAATTATCTCACACTCAGTAGAATGACCTGTTTGGTGCCAACCAGAGTATTTTGAAACAAGAGTTCTCATTGATGTTCACCAGAGCAAATAGCGATCAAATGAAGTCACATTTCTGTAGGCATATGCTGGAAGTTGGTGCCTGTCTACAGAAACAGGCTCATTTATGAATTAACTGTGATTTTGGTCTTATTGTGACTGAAGTTACAGATGTATCGAAGGGAAAGCAGAATGACTGCCTCACTTCACTTTAGTAGAATGGTTCATTGCTTTTGTTGGTCTACCAATAAAAAGTCTTACCTCAGAAAAGTACACCTAAGAAATTGAGTTGGAAGTGACTTACTCTTGACTGTATGGTTCTTGGCTGGCTTTTAATGTTTGCAGAAGAAGGTGAGGAGGATGTTCTTAACAGAGGATGTTGTGTCAAAGATTATGCCACACCTTTTTCCATCATCTGAATTGCAAGTACAAAGTGAGGATGGGCAGGGGGTTATCAGCTACAGTGGTAGAAAAGAAAGTTCTGTGACTGTTCAGCCAGCAAGTTCTGGTCATCTCTAGCAAAATTACCATCTAATCAAGACACTTGGTCTGTACCCTTTCTGGTTTTTAATAATAATCTTAAATAAATTTTGATGGTTTTATCCTAGAGGAAATAGCAGATTACACAGAAGTAGTGCATCAAGCACAAGGCTGTACATGAAGAGGTATTTTTTAAAGGTTCTTCTGGGAAAGAAAGAATCTGTAGAGAAACAATCAGGAAGGTTTCTGTAGTGCAATAGAACTCTAATATTTTACTGGTTATGATAATATTTCATTTTACTTCTCAGTATGAGCAGTGCTTGCCTTACCCTCAGTGTAAGGCACTTGCTTATTTCCATGGTCTAGAGCTGGAGCTGGTAGCTACCAGGTAACCTCCTTGTAACTGACCAAACACAGACTGCCTCATGTTCAAATACTAGATTTTTATTTCATCAGTTATAACTGGGTCTATTATAAATGCTCTTCCCGGAGAGCTGATAGGAATGCCCTACTCATGGCAATTTGGAAGTGCTGATGTTCTTAGTAATCACAAATTTTAAAAAAGTGTACTCCGAAGAGGAACATGTTTAGTGAGCAAAAACAACAATGAAGGGCTTAACTGTGAAGATCATTAAGAAATATATTTTTGGTTCTCAAGTAAAATCAGTGGAAGCTGAAAAAAGAAAGAATTCTAGGGCATAATTCCATCTTTTCCAGTTTTATGCTGGCATTATTTTCTATGTTCCTGAACTTTCTATAGTATTAAAAAAAAAAAAAAAAAAACAATAAAAGGTTTTGAACAAAAAAATTCCAGCCAGCATAATTTATTATTTTACGTATACGTAGCTGTGACTTAGGATGGTCATGTGTTCAGAATACATGATGTTTCTGATGCAGCCCTTGAGGTTTCAAGGATTTTAAATTATTCATTAAAAAAGGAAAAGTAAAAATTTTTTCTCACAGGTATTTTGTTGTTACTGAAAAATCAATCTGGGAAACAGCAAACACATGACTTGGGAAAGAGAGAGTCTTTCAAACAGTTTAAGGTTTTGAAGGTTCATCATGGTGTACCAAAGAGGTGCTGTCTGAAATGTGCTATGAGCAAAGGAACAGGTTTTGATGGTCCCTATGATTATTTTTTTTCTCCCTGAAACCTTAATGCAATTTGTCACTCAATGCTGCTTCCCCTAGACTCTTATGTTCTTGGTAAACATATTTTGGATAGCAATATGCCTCTGGCAATCACTGTGTACTAAAAATATCTGTCAAATTGGTTTGAGAAAGCTCTTATTTAAATTTAAATTTTGTGAGGCACCACTAAAACCTTGGTCTGCCCTGTAACATCAAGGCACACAACTTTAACCCAGTGCTGCTTTGGAAGGCCTTTGAATGAGAATGTTCAAATTCCAAATCATAGTGGGGCTCATTGTCTTTCACCTTGTCAGTAAAGTGATTGAAATCTACATGGGTCAATAAAAAACCACAAGGCAAATATGTTCGAGAACACACTCCTGTCATCTAGCATTCATGTGACATCCCAACATCAGAAGTACCTGTCTCTCTGCTCCTTGAGAGACAATTCAGACTTTATCACTATTTTAGACCTTTGTGAAAACAGCCATAAATACATGCATTTGTGTGACAATCATAAATATATGAAATGCATTGAATACTTTGAAGTCTGTAGAGTTCAGTCTCGGGGAAATTAAAATAACATGTAAAGAGTTTATAGAAGTGTAAGAGCAAGGGAAGGAGCTTGTTCTGAAAGTGAAATTCCCAACTTCATAAATGTATGACCATTTAAAACTACAGGAATCGCTATAAGTGCTTCATACTTTCCAGCATATCCATTCTCATATTAGATGATCTCTGTAGCCCTTTGTACAAATTGTGGTGAATTGACAGAAACAGGAATACTTTAGCTACTCCTTATTAAGAAAAGCATCTGAGGAAAATTTCTGAGAATGACTTTCAACTGTATTTCTTCCACATTTTCATGTTAAAAAAGAATATTTATTGCCACCAAAGGATCTTCAGCACAAATATCTCCAGGCTTGAAAGCAAGAATGGAAAGTATTGTTTACTGATAATTTGTAAAGTTTTGTGTGAATTTTAGAGCACATTTTATTTATAGAAAATGTGCACATCTGCCAACAGAATAAGGGCTCGTGTCTGAACTGCCAGCAGCAATAGACTGCGCATGTATCAGGAAGGGTTTGTCAACTGCTCCCTTCTTTTAATTTGCACGGTTAGTGCTGTGAGGTTTATGCAAGGCAGCTCTCAGGGGAGGGGACTGAAAGTTCTTTGAAGTCCTTTGTGGTGGCTGTCTAATCTGGAGAAGAGGATTACTTTCTTTCTGCCAGAAGCACATGACAGTTTGGTAATTAATGAGCATCATAAAGTTCTCTTTTTCTATTAGATACCCATTAGTAAACCTGGGATGGTTGTCATTTTGGACAAAACCATGCATATCCTCATTTTATCCCAACATCAAAGGGGATCTCCTACTGTCTGATGCTGAATGCTCTAATTGTGTTTGCATTTGGTAGAGTTGGTGCAGAATGCATCTGAAACAAGTCTTGGCATAAACTGTAAGTCCTGTGATTGGACACACAGCCTGAGCCTTCCCAGAGCTAACAGCTTAAAGGAGTGGTGGGTTTCTATTATTTTAAACATACTGCTCTCTTCCTCTCCTGTCTGTCTGTTTATGCAATTTGTTTTCCTTTGAGAATACAGGAATTAACATACTTTCCACATCCATATCATGCTGAAAAAAAGGAAAGCACTGTGTTGGGCTATTTCCCTTTCCCCTTTTGATATAGTATTACAAAAAGTCTTTCTTTAGGATTTAAGAGCATTTCAGGTATTAAAGCTCTCTTGGGTTGTCTTTTTCACATTATTCCGAAAGTACAGAATGGTTTCCTGCTCTTTATATTTGGCGCTTTTATACTGAAAGAGTTGAAAAGTCCTAGTCTGTGGACTTTTTCTTTTTGAGAAAATGTCACCCTTTCTTCTAAAGGGTCCAGTTTCTGAATGCAGTGTAGTTTCTTCAACTGCATTTAATCTCCTTTAGAAATAAGAAGAATGGCTAAGCAGCCTGTTTTATATATTCTGAATTTAAGATTTTTTTTGAAGGTCAGATGCTCATCCTATACTCTAAATCTATGCCTAATACAGACAGGAAAGAACTCATGGATATGCCTTTTCTGTAAGTGAGGTCGGACCAGAAAGCTCCACTGTAATGAAATGTGATGCCTTCAAAGGGACAGTACAGTTATAAAGCCAAAAGAGGAATACATGTATTCGAGATTCTTTTTGGTTTGTTTCCTCTTTTATTATTTTATCTTTTTAATATGGTTATGTCTGTATTATTTGTAGTATCTGATGAAGACTGAGTTCTTTTTCAGAGTTAGTCTGGATGCTGTATGTTGTGACTGATAGCTCAGTATTAGCAAACAAACTATTATTAACTTTTCCACCTTGTGAGTAAAAATTCCTGGCATTCTAACAAAGCGACTGTAAACATTTCCATAAAATGAAGGCAAACTGGCTTTAGCTAGCCAAAATGTTTAGCACAATCGGAGGCAACCTGCAGTCTGTGTGGAAAGGAAGCTAGAAAAACCAAGGTGTTCTTCTTTTATAGTAAAACTGGAATAGAGACTGAAATGCTTCTGAAATGAAAAAGTACCTTCCTCACTAAAATCATAGAATCATAGAATAGTTAGGGGTGGAAAGGACCTTAAGATCATCTAGTTCCGACCCCCCTGTGTCATGGGCAGGGACACCTGACACTAAACCATGTCATCCAAGGCTCTGTCCAAGCTGGCCTTGAACACTGCCAGGGAATCACTGGGAAGATAAACTTAGGTAAATGAAGAGGCAGATGAAACAGAATTGGATTTTTTTTCTTCAGATTATATCTGAAATCATAAAATATCATAAAATAAATATAATTATTATATTTGTTATATCTGGGGCCTGGACTTTCAATCATGATTTTCTGAGTCATCTTCGCCCTTTAGGAGATGAAACGGATGAGTAATACCACTGAAGATACAAAACCACTTGTAAATATAATCCCTGTATTCTCTCATGTTTCAAATTGGAGCTGTTCAGAAAATTTATTGTGGAACCACTTTTTATTGCAAAATGTCAATCCATAGAAATGTTTCACTTTTGACCATTATCTGTGTATTAAAAATATTAGAGCAGGCAACTTGAATAGACTACAGAAGTTCTTTATATTTTTGGAATAAAATATTTTGACCTTGTAGTTTTTTAGCTCATTGTTTAAAATTAGGAAGACAAACTGCTTTGTAATATTAAAAGCCTAAAAATCACAATGATCAGTTTGGACACCAAAAGAACAAAAACTATGAAAATTTCAAGAGTTTTTTCCTCTTTTGGAGTAAAATGAATATTTGTGGAATTTTCTACAAAGCAGAAAATCTACTTTCTACTGCACAACTCTGATCCCGGCTATATAAGCTTGACAAAGGCTTGAACCACTGTAGCAGTTTTTAAACTTTGACATTTTTTTTTGTAATATTTGCTTAAAATAAATGTAGGGAATTATATCTGAAATATTTTAATTGCTAAAGTGAAAATTAGGATGGCTGGGATATTTCATGGTCCTTGTAAAATCAGTCTCCTGACAGTTTGTGCACAAAGACCATTCCATGTTTACTTCTGAGATTGGTACCTTAAAGTTGTAACTGCCTCTAAGCACAGATTCCAGGTGTGTTCCACAGCGTAGCCTCTAGCAACTCACATCAACATCAGGATGGTGCTGGGAAAGTCAAAGCCCACCGGGAGCTGAATCTGGCAAAGGACATGAAGGGCAACAGGAAGGGCTTCTGCAAGTGTATCAGTAAGCAAAATATGGATCTGCTGAATGAGGAGGTAGACCTGGTGACAGAGGACACAGAGAAGGCTAAGGTACTCAGAGTCCTCTTTGGTTTGGTCTCTACTGTCAAGACAATTCTTCAGCAATTCCTGGTTTCTGAGTCCAGTAAGAAAGTCTGAAGTAATGATGACACCCTCAGTGGAAGAATGCCAGGGTTAAACAACATTTAAATAAAATGGGTATACACAAGTCCATGGGAACTGATGGGATGCACTCACAAAGAAGCTGGCTGATATCACTGTGAGGCCACTGAATACTGAGCCACATTTATCTTTGAAAGGTCATGGCTATTGGGGGAAGTTCCTGAGGACTAAAATATAGAAAATGTCACTCTCATCTGCAAGGAGGGCAAAAAGCAGGATCTGAGAAATTACAGGCCTTGATCCCCGAGGAGATAATGGATATTATCTGGGAACTATGCTACAGACAAAAGGTGACCAGGAGTGGTCAGCACTGATTTATGAAAGGGCATATAATCCCTGACAAACCTGGTAGCCTTCTATAATGAAATGTGGATGTTGCAGCAGATATTGTTTGTCCTGACCTCAGTAAAACTTTTGACACTCATATAACATCCTTACTGACAAACTGATGAAGACCAGTCTAGATGGGTAGACAGGGTGGACTGAAAACTGGCTGAACTGCTCACAGTCCTGTGATCAGCAGTACAAAGTCCAACTGGAGGCTGGTCACCATTGGGGTATGCAAGGAACCTATACAGGAGCCACATGCTGTTTATTATCTGCATTAATCACCAGGATGAGGCTATGTTATCTTTTAGGTTGTTAATCCTGTTTGATATAAGACTGATACATTTAAACTTCTTAACTATTTGCCCAGGTGCCATAATTCTGAGTATACATTTTAATTGTGTGAAAGATTAGCTATTAAAACATAAGGGTTTATAGTAAAGAGAATATGCAATTTATAAACAAAAATGACATTATCCATATCATTGGTTTGTGCTACAGAAATGAATCTGTGGAAAACCATAGGGTATTCAAGAATAATCAGCAGGGTAGAGCTGAAACATATTCTTTTTCCATAGAGATTTATGCTGATTTTTGGAATTTTAAATCCAGTGTTATTAATGCCTTCCCACTCTCAGTAGGAAATACTCAGAACATACAAGGAAACTGTCTTATGAAACAAGATTTTATTTCAATAATGTGGATATTATTGTACAGCTACTCAGACATAAAGAGGATGAATTGTGCCTCACGGGTGTCTTGAAATCAGTAAGGAGTCTCCAGACCAGCTCAGTGGCTTAGTTGAACTCGGTGAAGGAATGGGGGCAATACTAATTGAACTCCTTCAGTTGGTCTCAAACACTCATGTTACGGTAGATAGTTTAAGAATCGCTGTGCAGGATGCTTATCTCTGAAAGTGACCAAAAGCAGATGTCTGGGGAAGAATATAATAATAGAGTTAACATATCATGATACTTCCAGTCAGTCATATCTCAATCTCTAGCACGTTGTAATTCAGGGGATTCTTGAATTTTAGATGGCTTCTATGTATATAGAAACTCAGTTGATCTCCCTTGTGTTGCTTTGCCCAATCTCTCCTTGAGCTTATCTATGCGACCTAGGGTACTCCTACTGTTCTGTTGGACGGGAATATCAGCGAACTAGAGATGACATAGCTGTTCTTTCATATATTTTGTCTGCTTGAGGTTGACAGGAATGGTTAGTCAGGTTGTTGGACAGTGCTGCTCCTGTCTGCACAAGAGGTCTGTTTAGAGAAGACCCTAGATCAGAGCAATTAGAAAGGATTGATGCAGTAGGTTTTATGCTACTGAAACTTTCTATGATGACATTCTTTAACCTTGCAGAAACACAAAAAAAACCCCTAAACCATTCCATAACAGCCACAAGTACGTGTACACGAATTGGCTAAACACATGTAGCTTACACATTGTCTGTCTTTTTTGTAATGGAAAGGTGTAATCTCTTAGGCTTTTACCTATGCTCAACTTGAGCCTTGTTCAGCTTCGTAGCAGTTTATTCCCTCTCATCTCCCAGAGGTTTTGCAGTGTGCAGCATGCAGGATATTAATTTTTTGTGTTAAAACCCCCCAACCACCTCTTTCTTGAAGACCAGAGAAAAAGAAACCTTAAGTCTTACACTATGTACAGGGAGTGGAATGCATCTCACCCAACTTTAACTGCCTACAGGATTTTCACTTGATTTAGTTATCTAGTCTCCTCTTGTAGCCAAAGGAGGGGAATAGCCATTTCATTTGACCTACTATAGTAAGATGAAACAAATCATGTCCTAATAGGTACTTTTAGAAAACTTTTCATCTCAACTTTATATAGATATATAAAATAGGTCATAAGGGCCTCCTGTTTCTCTTCATTGACTGTAGAGAGAGATGAATTCTACCTTGTATGTTTTCAGGGATTTGCATTTTTTGAAATCTAAATGTGGTTGAATACATAAGAGACTGGGTTATTATTGCATGAAGACAGTATTAGATTCAGTGATCTAGCCCACAATCCTGTAACTGCCTCAAAATATTGAAGGAGTCCTATAGGGAAAGACACTCTTAAGACATGGCAAGGAAGTCCCACTGGTGAGAGCAGCAAGTAACGCTGGGAGGAAGCAGAGTGTGTGATTAATGTGCCAGAAGTGTTTCACTTGTCTGACCTTCTGCTGACAGAACAGAAGCAAAAGGAAAAGCCTGCTATGATGTACCCTGTCTTTGCAGGATGCTAGTTGAAGTGCTGCCCTGGTTAGACATGGTTTGGCACTTGTTCAAAACCATCACAGCAAAATTACTGAATGCCAGGAGAAGAATTGGAGGCTTGTTAGGTTTATGCAAATCCCAGAATTCCTGTAGCTTCTGTCATGTATTTGAAAATACACAACGCAAAAGGACACAGAGTGTGGAACAGAGCAGCAAAGTGGATCTCCATGGGTTGTCTTCACTTCATTCAAACTAGTGCTGCCTATCTGAATGTAATAATTATGTCATTAATGCCATAAAAAAATGTTGCAGAGGTATGGTGAAAAGGCCACGTATACAGCACACAAGATCAATGTGCAATGTGTTGGGTGGATGCAAACTCTTGTAACACTGACAGTTAACGGTAAAAATACCTCAACAAAACAGAGAAGTATAAATTAAGTGTTCAAAGAGTTTATTTGGTTATCTCTTATCTGTACATCTGCCAGGATTCCAGAAGTTTCCTAGCAGGAGCAAGAACGGCTTTGATTTGAAGCTCATTTAAGATAGTGCCTCTCTGTGAGTCAGTCTTCTGGTTTCATTGGATGCATCTTGTAAAAATACCCTGAGTTTTGAAAATAAGGCTGCTTTTCACAGCAATGTTTAGAGAATACAGGTAAAGAACAAAGGCCATTTAAATCAAGCTATTTGTGCTGTGAGGGTTGCACCAATATAGTTGAACTGCTCTAATGATTTCTGTTCTTGCAAGGGATTTGTTCCACACAGGGCTGTCTGTGTCCATCACATGGGGTGGGTGTCTGTGGTGCTAGGCAATGCTAAGGATTTCTCTCCTTTTGCTGCATTGCTCCACCTCCTTAGGTCTATGCCTGAAACAACTCTATTACTAGTTCAACTTCGGTAGGCTGCTGCCAGGCCCATGCTTTGTGTGCCACTTGGATGAAGTTACAGAGAACCTACAGTTAACGGTTTGGCTCTTTTCTGTTTAAGTTAAGTTTTGTGTTATTCATCACCAAGACTGTCTCTGGGCTACGGGCAGCCAGGGTCTGCTCTGTGTCCACTGGAGCAGAAACACACAGCCTAAAATGGAGAAGGCTTCTCTCCTCTATCAGTTGCTGCATCACAATCAACACCATTCCTTACTGTGCACAGAGTATCTGCAGGGAAAATCAGTAGAAGTAAAGGATTCCACGTGAAAGCAACTTAAAACTAGATCTAAAGGTTTATTTTGCTGTATCTTAATGTTCAGAAGGTAGCATGTTTTTACAGCCAAGTTTATTTTAGAATGACAAATGCTTGTGGCAAGTTACTGGTACCAGACTTGTACAGTGACATGGTGGGCCAGGTGTATTTTTTTAGAATGAAGTTTTCTTTTGCAGTATGATATGGGTACAAGTGATTTTTCCAAAACATTTTGGAATTGTTATAATTTACATGGAGCTTACTAACATTTTTCACCCTTTTTGGATATCTCTTAAGTTAAACACTTCTTACACTTATTTACTTATAAGCACCAACCCTGCTTACTGTAGCAAGAAAGCTTCAACAAACTTTATGCTTATTTTAAAAAAACATGCAAAACTAACATCCAAATGCTGTGCTGAACCAACACACATTGAATTCAAGCTTTCCATGCTTCATGAGAGTTTTGCAAAGGCTATCATAGTGAACATCAGACCTGGATACCCATCAGACTCTAGTTTCAAATTTGCTGGTTCCAGAGAGGGAAGCTAAATACAAAACCTAAGTGCAGATCCTGATTCTTACATTATCTTTCCAAGCTTTGTCAGCATATGACAATGTAACTAAGTGTATAAGACTTCACCAGGCCATAGCTGTAAATGACAGGACAGCTATTTCAAGCTGTCTTTCTCTCCTTCCTCCACTCCTCACTGTGGGTTGCCACTTCATCAGAAGTGACTTTACACCAGCAGCTTGCTCCAAGTGCAAGGTCTGACTGGTCTTACTCTGCTCTTGCATGCCAATTATTTTTTTCAGACCCTTCTCTTAGAAATAAAAGCAAGTTACAAAATGAAAAATGAAAACAAAAATCCAGCTTCTTGTACCTTAAAAAACTTCCACAATACTGAGCAAGCAGCAGTAGAGTGGAGTAGCTCAGCTGCCTTACCTGGCAGCAGCCATTTGCTTTAATGCAAGACACATTTCTCTTGTCCATGTGCAATGAGTAGCCTTTAGAACAGAAATGAAAAATAATAAGGAATTGTGTGATTGAATGGTAACCCTCAGTGCCATGCTTTGAGCAGACTTATGTTGCCCATGTTGTCAGCTGTCAGGAGTGGGACTCTCTTCAGTCATCAAAGTATTTAGCTAAGTTTACAGTCAGCTGTTTACATTTCTGGCCAGTACTTTACTCTCCTGAATACAGTTTACTATTCTACCACCCCTGCGATGAGTATTCTTTTCGGCAGCAACAGTCCTTACAGCCTTGGAACATTGTTTTTGGACACAAACATACACTAGTTATTAGAACACAAGATCAAAGGAGGTGTCCCACTGTCTTCCTTTCAATGCTCCCATTGTGTTTGTATGCTGAAGCCTGCTAGAGACTTAGAACCAGAGAAGGGGGGAAAAGGGGGAGGAAACCTTTGTACAAAGGTACTTGTCACTGAGAGAAGCCCATAAAAGATGATGTGAAAAAAGACACCAGGTGGAGTATAAACCACCCTTATTGTTAAGAAATGCAAATAAAAATCCTCTCCTATATTAAAACTTTCTTACTTGTCATTTCTTAGATGCTAAAGGAAAGGTTCTGATTATTGAAGTAATTGCACTACTTTTTACTTTGCTTCTTTCCTTTTAATGTCTAGCACACTGTACGATATTGGCAAAAGTTATTTTTCCTTTTTCTCTGCATATTGTTCTAGTTCTTAGCAAATTTCTTCTCAGCAAAATATTCACTGGAAAAAAACCTCATAAAAATCCCACTTTAACCTATCTCAAAGATTGCTTGCCTTTTTTTAAAAAGGACACCTCTGGTGTTTCAGATTTGTAAATAAACTGTAAGGTCATTTTATTTGGATATGAACTGTGTTTTCCTTGGGGAAACTGACAGGAAAAATCATAGAATCATAGAATAGTTATGCTTGGAAAAGACCTTAAGATCATCTAGTTTCAACCCTCCTACCATGGGCAGGGACACTTCACACTAAACCGTGCCATAGAATCATAGAATAGTTAGGGTTGGAAAGGACCATAAGATCATCTAGTTCCAACCCCCCTGCTATGAGCAGGGGCACCTCACACTCAGCTATGTCACCCAAGGCTCTTCCAACCTGGCCCTGAACACCATCAGGGTTGAGCATTCACAAATTCCCTGGGCAACCCATTCCAGTGCCTCACCGTCCTCACAGTAAAGAATTTCTTCCTTATATCTAATCTAAACTTCCCCTGTTTAAGTTTTAAGCCGTTACCCCTTGTCCTATTACTACAGTTCCTAATGAAGAGTCCATCCCCATCATCCCTATAAACCCCCTTCAGATATTGGAAGGCTGCTATGAGGTCCTGGTAATTCTGTCTGATCTTTTAATTCTTTCTGGTGGATCTACAGTCAGATTCCAAGCAGATAAATTGCAGATCCAAAATCTACTCCAATTTACTGAAAAAGCCAGTTGCTTATAAATTGCTGGGAAAACTCTGGCCCGGCTATAGAGATACATGGTAGAAAGAGTGTCTTTCATGGGTTTAGGGACCATCTGTTGTTTTTTTCACCTTTCCACTTTGCTGATGAGCGGAAGCTTGGATTATTGTGTTGGCTATGAGAAGTTCTTTGGGAGAGGAGTTGCCAGACACAACAGGTGACAACTGACAGTTCACAACAACAAAGCTTTTCTAAGAGAAAAGTCTTGCAGCTGCACCAAAACTCAGGCCTTCACTGAAAGCAGTTGCTAATGTCGACTTTCAGAGTAATAGATGGTGAGAACAAAGATTAATCTGTCCTAAGCCTACATCCACATCATTGTGGATTCTTCCATTATAGGACTTTTTAGATTCATTTCCCTCTGAAATGTGATAAAGCCTAAACAGGAGTATTTTAATGGAGGCAGCATGGAGGACATCTAGCTGTCTCCTAGCTGAATCAACACTTGTCACCCTAAACTACCAACTCTTAAACCCAACAGCTATCTCTTTGTGATGAGATTTCTCAGTTTTGAAGAAAGGTGAAAGAGAAAACATTTTAAAAAGGAACGTGACCAGCAGGTTGAAGGAGGTGATCCTGCCCCTCTACTCTGCTCTCCTGAGACTTTACCTGGAGTATTGTGTGCAGTTCTGGTGTCCTGAACATAAAAAGAACACGGAACTGTTGGAACAAGTCCAGAGGAGGCCATGAAGGGTGATCAGGGGACTAGAGCATCTCCCATACAAAGACAGGCTGAGAAAGTCGGGACTGTTTAGCTTGGAGAAGGCTGCGTGGAGACCTCATAGCAACCTTCTAGTACCTGAAGGGGGGCTATAGGGCTGCTGGGGATGGACTATTCATTAGGGACTGTAGTGACAGGACAAGGGTAACTGGTTAAAACCTAAACAGGGGAAGTTTAGATTGGACATAAGGAAGAAATTCTTTACTGTGAGGGTGGTGAGGCACTGGAATGGTTTGCCCAGGGAGGTTGTGAATGCTCCATCCCTAGCGATGTTCAAGGCCAGGTTGGATGAAGCCTTGGGTGACATGATTTAGTGTGAGGTGTCCCTGCTTATGGCAGGGGATTGGAACTAGATGATCTTATGTCCCTTTCCAGCCCTAACTATTCTATAATTCTATGATTCTAACTACTTCCATTAGAGTATGGAAATATAGAGTTGTAACAGTCTAGGACTATGAAGTTTGCAAAAGTTTTCTGCAGGAGATCATTACAGGCTTTAAGAAGCATAGGGGTAGTCTTGAAGAAGACCTGGAAAAAATTTCTCATGATACCTGAGCATGTGCATTATCTGGCATGCTTGCACAGTAGGGCAAGTGCTGTAGTGAATGTGCTCATTTGTGATAGACATCTTTCTGTTGCACAGGCACTGTTTGAACTTGCTGATCAGTATTTCTTCCCCTCTAGAGTCAGGGCAGTTGCTGACATCCCCCTCAAGACCCCCCAAAAACCAACAATAAAAACAACAAAGAAAACCTGCAAAGTGAGTAGGTTTGGAGTTGAAAGGATGCCACAGTTCAGACACATGCCAAAGCTTCGAGGCAATAAGCTAAGGCTGCAAAGTTGCTAAAGCTAGTGTGTGCTGACATGCCAGACTGCAAATATGCCTGAGGCAAAAATGCTCAAAAAACTGCCAAGACCATAGGTACCAAAGAAAAAGACCCAAGAGCTGAAACAGTGTCTCATGACAGGCATCCCATTTGCATGTGTTGGGAGTGAAAGATCAAAGCACTCATATCGTCACCAAACCAAAATTTAATGTTATTAAAAGGATTGGTTCTACCTGTAAGAGCAGGATTGTGACCCCAAATGCAGGGTAGCAATTGAAGCAATTGCTAAAGAGGTATCATTGCTGTGGGCAATTCCTTATTGATGAAGTAAAAGGGGATTGATTAGAAAGCAGCTGAAATGGATGTTGAATGTGGTTTGTGACCCTCTGAGATTTTGAGAGGGATGTGGTTCAACTCTATCAGCTGGATCCTGGAAATCTTAGGAGCTTAGATATATTTCAGGTTATCTCTGTCAATGGTGGAGCAACAGAGCATCCTTGAAAACATGCAATTATATGTGTTTCCTTTCACAACTGAGTAGCCTTTTCTTAAAACACTTTCGTAAAATGTGGACATAGATTGTTTGCTGCAGAGGAGGAGCAGCACAGTTTGCATTCCACTGCCCCTGTGTGCACTGTTTTTTGAGAATTACATAGGGGTTCTTTTTCCACTTTAAAAAGCACAGTTCAACCCTCACTTCTGCTGGCAGTGGTCTAGCATGACCTGTATGCCACTTCCAGCTGAACAAGAACACCCATATGAGACCTTGGGAGGCCAATCTTCAGCTGGATGGGAACATGGCAGGAGAGGGGAAGAAAAGAAAGGAGATAAAGCTGAAAAATGAGAAAGCGGTTTCCTGCCACTTACTGGTTAGCCAAACAGGAAAATCAATGTGATTCTTTCGTCCATCATACCTATTTGCCCTCCTCTCTTTACTCTTACACACAGGACACAGCAGCCTGGTAGAAGGGGTGTACCTCTGATGCCTTGTCCTGGGCACCAAGTATAGCCCCTCTTTTCCTTGGGCACTAGTGGTTCTGCCACATGGCTGGTGTGCTGTGCAGAGCTGGGCTTTTTCCATTTGTACAGACTTTTGAGTGTGCATAATGGGGAGGTGAATCCCATCAGCTATTTATGCACTTGCCATTACAGGCTACATTTGTAGGTCTGTGTCTTATGTGAGCTCTGACTACATCTACCAGTCTAAAGGCTGTTCCACCATTAGTGTGTACTGTAGTGTGGTGTTTCTACACTGGCATCTAAACAACTGGGTTTAGCACCTGTGCTTTCACACATCTTTTTACTGTGTTTGGTTGTCTTTAGGTACATGGTGAATTGCACCTTTTCAATGCTCTCTTACTTCACCATACACTAGGCTAGTACGTATTTTTGCCTGATGTTCTACAGCTAATATGCAAACACAGAATCAAACATGGGTGAGTTTGGCTTATATGATCGCATAGGAATACTTGACTCTGTCCTGACATCAGAACAACCCTCAGTACACAAAGGGTTCTTCTCAATCTAATTTATAATCTGATGGTATAACTCTTGCTATTGCCAGGTATTGTCAATTTTACTCTGCTATTGAATATTAATTCCCAGAGTGGTCTTATTCACTTGTTCCTTGACTAGGATATATTTTTTTTTCCTATCATCAACTAGTTTATAGTATATCAAGGTTCAAAAGGCTTTTTCATCTTCTGAAAATGTGTAGTCAACACTAATGAAAGGGCAATGAATAATACTGTACATCATGGCTTTCACTGGGGTCACTGGGTTGAATTAGAGACCCTTTAACCATTAGTATAGTTTTATGAATGGTGTACTTTACCCTGATATTTTACTAGACGTCACTGCTTAACACACTTCTGGCTCCATGGGAGGGATAAAAAAAGGCTTTTTGTCCCCTGAGGTCTCTGTAGTTTTGGGGTTCATTATAATTCTACTGAGTCACATCCTGAGGTCCCTGATCAGTTGCCATACCATGCTAAATCCTCCTGAAATCAACTGAAAGCCATGCTAAGAATCTCAAGATTTGGCCCTTTGTTAGTAGCAAAAACTCTCTCCCAGAGAAAGAAATAGCTGCGACTGTGATTCCTACTCACCATAATGTTGCCAGTCTGTATTTGTGTAGCTCCTAAACCCAAGCATTGCAACCCTGAATCCCATCATATTCAGTCAGTCACTGACATTTGGGCTTCTTTAGTCAGTTCACCTCTCCTGTGCAAATCTTGGTTTGCAGGGTACGTCACTGGCTGTAATTAAAAAGGGCTTCCTTTAAACTCTAACAAATGTTGCATATGGGCAAGCAGAGCTGCACAAAAGGGACTGTATTACAAATGCAATTCCCTTCATCTCTGTAATGGGGACACAAGTGGACCTCTGTAATCTGTTGTGAAAGTGAGGGCTTCTTCTCCCAGTCACTGATTCAGAGCTGCTGAACTCATGACATTCCAAAGACCTCATCCTGTTCCCAAGAGCTGAATGATGGGGGCACCAATTCACAAAATCAGTTAATAAATCTGTACCATTGGGGGGCACTTCTGTGTTCTCTCTCATAAACAGTGGAGACAAGTGATATCCTAAATAAAACATTTGCCAAAGAAGTTAAAAAGGGTAAGCTGAGGAGAAAATAAAATAGGTATTACAATTTCAAATTTCTTCATGTGTATAAGAGAATTTTTACAAGTTTTCACAGCCTAGGTGAGGCTCATGCCCCAAGGAGTCTGCTTCATCTATGTCTCTTTCTTCCCTTTTTTCTCCCCAAAACAAGAGGCAACCTTCAAAGGAACAAATATGCCACTTTAAATACACAACATAAAAATGAGCCAAATAAATTATTAAAATACATTTAAAAAGAGATTCACAAAAGACTCATGTGATTAGCTCTTTGACAAGCAATCCAGGCTGTTGCAATGGCTGCATTTCACAACGCGTTTTCTTTGCTAGACAGATACATAGTTGAAATAATGTGAGAAACGACTTTGCAGTCATTCAAAGACCAATTTGGCTTTAAATGGTTCATTTAACGGCTTTCGACTGGCTGTGCTGCACAGCCACTCCATACCCGCCCTTCACCACAGCCATGTGCTTTGGAATTCCTTCTAAAACTGAGCTCCAAGCCTCACCCTCCTCTCCCCGTCCCAATTCCCTGCAGAAGTGTTACTACATATGCTTTGAATCTTTCTTTCAGATGCGTTCCCAAGTCTAACTCCTTCCTCCCCACGCTTGAAACATATGGATTTGAAAGCACAGATGTGGCCTTGAAGTTTTTGGACCAGGCCCATCTGGGTCAATCCCTGTATAGTTTGACTAGTAAGTTTCTTCAGGAAAATTCTCAGAAGCCTTCGTATTTCTTGTTCTGACTCTACTACACACTGCCTTTTATCTCTCCTAGTTGAACTACAAGGATCTCAAGGGAGATATGATTTTCATAAACAGAAACATAATGACCAGCCAGAGGAAGAAAGAAAATGTTTAATGACTGTGAGAATTGTCTTTATGAAACAGCAAGTTTCCATTTAGTTTATTCTATATGTAAAAAAAATATCATCCATAGACTGGAGGAGAATGGGAGGTTATTTTAAGATATTATTATCATCATTGTTATTATTATTATCATCATTATTATTATCATTATCATTGATGATGATTGATCATCACCATCATCACTGTCGTCGTTGTTTAAACCCAAGCAAGAAAATTAACTTTATCCCATAAGAAACCAGGCCACTTATTATTACAATTCTGATAGAGATTTTGTCCTGCTGCTGCCAGCACTGTGAGTCACAGAGCAAGGATCTGACCTCAAGAACTCCGTTTTAGCATTAACAGGGACTCAGTAGGATCCCTTCTGTGCACAGGGATGCCAGTAAAACACAGTTTGCGGACTAAGTCAACCGCACAACTGCTTTACCGGACATGCTGATTTTCTTCGCGGTCCAGATACTGCTAAGGAGAGACTCGAGCGGATCAGGAGCACCCCGGCACCGCGTCCCAGTACCCAGGGTGTGGGGACCGGTTCGTGAGCAGCGCGGGAGCCCGGCTCCCTCCTGCACCCCGCCGGGCGAGCGGCGCCTGCGAGCCAGAGCCTGCGCCGGGCGGCGGAACCGCTTTGCACCGCGCAGTGCCAGCTGCCCGCAGGGGTTCCACGGGAGTCCGCGGAGGGCGGTGCTGCCCCGGACAGGACCGGGGCCGTTAGCGGAGCGGGGCGGCGGGGACAGCGCGGGTCATTGTGTGCACCCCGCGGAGCTGCGCGGGGAGCAGAGCGGGCCGGCCCCGCCGCCCGTGCCTGGCTGGAAGTGAAACGCGTCCCGGCTGCTCCTTTTTCTTTTCTTTTCATTTTTTCTTTTTTTTTTTTTTTTTTTTCCTCC
>NDXB01011232.1:22500-32701 GCA_002631895.1 Agapornis roseicollis
TTTTTTTTTTTTCCTTCTTCTTAATGTTGTCTCTTTAAACAAGCAGGCATGATGGGAGGTAAACAGACTTAACAGTTCTTAGATATGGTCCTCATAGTGTTTCAGGGTATGATCCAGAGCTTATTGATGTTTACTGAAAGACTTCCATTGACTTCTGAGAGCTTTGAGTCAAGCCCTGAAAGCTTCATCAGTGGAAAAGTAACCTGAGAGATGGGGAGATTGGAATCTGTGCTTCCCAGCAAGGAATGTGGCTCTGAAAGCACAAGCAGAGCCTGGCCACCAAACCTCCTGCAGGCTCTTTTCTTTGTTAGCCACCAGTTTTATTGTCAGAAGCCTGGACTTTCCCTGTCTTAGGAAAAACTATCTCGCAAGTGGAGAATACTTCATTGTATTGGATGTTAAAGTGTGTAGAAGATGCTTATGGGAAAAGACAATGATGACTTATTAGATTCCACCAGTAGTGTATTTAGGGGAGGATAAATTGTTTGGAAGAAGTAAGACTGGTGTGGGGGGTGGGCAAGGTATTGATGCAAGTGTTTGTTTGATGAGCATAATCACTTCATGTGCAACTTGCAGGTGTGGTTGGTTGAAGTGATTTTTATTGTGCTTTACTTGGAGACAAGTGTCCAAAGAATGAAGGTCTCAGCAACAGTGGTACATAGATGTGTGATACACAGACGTGTGATGCACATACAAAGAGTGAACCCATGTGCTTTTAATTCCTTCCATTATCCCCATTTTAGTAAGTGAGGCCTTTTAGATATGTTCTCCCTTTCAAATATGTATTTTCTACAAAAGAAGCTCAACTCACCAAACTAAATATGGGTTTAAAATGCAAGAATTAAAAGCAAAAAACTCTGACTTCAGCTTTGTGAAACATATTTTCTTTCACAAATACAGTTTGTTTTCTGACAAGAAGGAAAAAAAAAAAAAAAAAAAACCCAACTTTGAACACCAGACAATTTTCTGTTGCATTTCTGAAGATTAAATTAGATTTCTGTAGTCTTTCAGACTTGTCTTCTATAGGATCTATTATCCTCCAGAAGAGAAAAGATAATTGTGTTTGGTTAACTTGGGTTTTTTAAATTGAGACNATACTTTTTTCAAAACTTCAGTTTTCATTTCTGTATGGTATGCTCAGCTGGAGAGACAGTAGTTCTCTCCTTAAGGTGTCCTTTTACTCATGATAGCTCTGCAATTAGCAAGCCATTAAGTAAAAATTAGTCTACAGTTTTAGTACATTATAATAATGCAAATAGATTTAAGTATGTTTAAAAGCAGTGTTCCCATGAGGCTTTTTACTGTCATCCTGATAAAGCTGTTGCTGAATGTTTGAAAATACAAATTTATTGCCTAATATATTGAGTAGTATCTGCATGCATATATCGCTTGCTAATTGACTTAGTTTAATTGTCATCCTGTCACAGGCACACTGTGACAGCTACATTAAAGTTCCTCTAAAATATGCTCTTTTTATAATATGGAAGGGTGCATTTCTAGTTCTACATTGGAACCAGATGTGCCATATGTACAGTCTTTTTGACAAGGATTATGGAGTCTCAGCTATTTGCTGTGAGATTGCATGACTGTTTCTCTTTGGAGATCTCTTTGATCTCTTGTATAATTCTACCAAGATACAAAGAGAATTGTAGCCTAACCTCTTGGCTCTTTGTTCACCTCAAGATGTAGCAATAGCAGTCACTTCTTGTAATGGTTAGTCACTTGGGATTGTGTGGAACAGTTGTGTATTCCCCAGTAATGTAGTACTGGTGCACTTGAATTGACCAAGGGCTCTTACTACTTAAAAATTCCTCCTAAAATGTTCAATAAGCTTCCAGGGCTCTGTAGAATGGTGCAGTTTTATTGTGTCACAGCTGAAACTTTGGCTTCTCATTAAAACATGTCTTTTAGCCCTGAAATAGGTCCTAATTTGTGACTTACAGCAGAAAGAGTTAGATCAAGCACTGATGAAAATATCTGCATTCAGAGAAACATCCAGTGACTTTTTAAAAAAATAATGGACCAAGAAATAATTTCCTCCTAGGAATCCTTAACCAGAGTTTTGTTGATGGTGGTTTTATTGAATCTTATCTGCTAAAATCCATTGTACAGGTCCAAATACCTATTTTTCATAGAAGAGTGCATTCAGTTGCTTTCAAATTTGAAACTTAAAAGATTTGAATAATTTTGACTAGAACTTGTATGTGATAGTGAAATTTGACTTATGCTGCTCTGTATAAGCCAAAAATTCTGTTTTGGTTCTAGAGGAAGGCTGTTTTCCTCAAGAACAGAGACACTGAATGATTTTGCCGAAGTTAGTCATCCAGAGAAGGTGACAGTGAAGTTCAGGGAGATTCATGTAGCATTTTACAAGAGGAGTGAGTGACTAATACAGGAAAGCAAAAACATTTCATTTGTGCTCATCTCTAGAAAAATTGAATTTATGATGGTTGTGGAGGGGAGGTCTTTACATCAGCTCACTCAAGGGGTGTTTGACACATGTAGGGCTCAACAATACACCACCTTTTTTGCTCCTGAACTGAAGTTCAGTTCAGTCAAAACACTTCCCTCAGTTGACATGTTTTTTGTGCAGTGTCCCATCCGTCCATGTCTCCTGCTTTCAATTCACTGGAAGAACAACTAGTGTCCATCTATTGCCAAATGCTTCAGTCATCTGAGAATGTTCTCATAGTATGTTGGGTGAATGCATGAGACAGGGGAAAGAGAATTTATCTGGAATACACGCTTCTGGTGCATACACAACTTTCTCTTCTAGGCTGAGCTCAGCTCATTAAACCATTGCCACCCATCCAGCAGGGGCTGCTGTGCTCTAAGGGTTTTAATTACTGTGGAGGCTGAGGTTTGGGCTGTAGACTTCCACATCAGGCAGAACTAAAGAAAAAAGGAATTCTGCTGCATCCATGAAAAGTATGAGGTCCAGAATCATCTTCTAGTTTCAAAGCTAATTGAAACCACTGGGGCTGTAAATCTGTTAGAGCAATTGAACACACTTCTATTGCTGCTTTATGAATGAGTTAACTTGTGCCCAGAAAGGTTTTCTGACACTGTGGATTATCCTGTATAATTCTTAAGCTTAATTTTATTCTGTGTGTTTACATTTGCAAACTATTTTTGGAGTTGAACATTGTTTGCAAGTATTCATGTATTTATTTGTTTAACTGTGAAGTAGCTCTATGCTGAAAATATTAAATATGACATTTGCTTAGTTCAGTTTACTTTTATCTTCAAAGCCATAAAAATTTCACTGGTTTCTTGTGCGTCTCTTTGAGATCTGTGCTTGGAATTGGAAAAAAATGTCATATTTTTAATTAAATTTCAAACTAGCTCATGGTGAGCCAAGTTGAAAGTAATCATTTTAGGTAAAATAGAGGAGACTTTAGCTTACCACTTCTTCTGGGCTCTTCAGTGCTAGTGATTCTCATGTTCAACCCTAATTGATATTAATTAGAGTTGAATATCTGGTCTGGGAATAATACAGTATGAAACACTGAGGCACACCATTAGTTCAGAGGTGGGGCTTGTTCTCCATTTGTTCTGTGCCTGTAACTGTCAGTGACATTAATGGACATTCCCTGCACGGCTGAGAGGAGACTACACCAGTGCCAACTTCACTGCTTCTGTAGCACAATCATTCTTAAATTTAAAAAGAAAAAAGAAAGAAAGCACTTCCCAATTCCCCACTGTTAAATACCATGTGTGTGTGTGCATATAAAAATACATAGTCTTATGGAAGACACAGCTGGGTAGGTCATTCATCCAAAATGAAAATAATAAACAGGAAATAGACTTTTTAGTGGGATGTATATACTGTGGCTTAAAGGCTGTTTAAGTGGAAGACTTCATTCCACCACTACTTGGGGGTCGTCTCTTGGGTAGATGACATTAGAAAGACTGCCTTCTCACTGATATGCTGACAAGAGCAATTAAAATTGCCTTGGGTGCTGTCTTGTTTGACTGCTTGAAGTAATCTCTTGAACTGAAATATTTTCAAGTACATTAATGTCAGTATTGTATGGATAATTATTTGCATTGACTTTCAGGATTAAAATAAACAAGAGACTCAGCAGAGCTAGATCTTGGTATGACTAAAATAGTATGCTGATACACAAAATATTGTGTATGTAATTTAAAATGAAATGTCCAAACTTAATATTGAAAGAGAGAGAATCTTATTTAGTGTTGAAATTTGGTGCCAACAAACCAAGATAATTTAATTAGTGGTGGAAATAGTGTATCTTGACAGCTCTGGTTTGGGAAAATTATAATATGACTATTAACAATCAAAGAGTCTCTGAAAGTATTAGTGCCATGGTGATGAGATTAGTGAATTGGCCAGTGCTGTAGCATAAAGCTAGATTCCAAGGGAATTATCCTTGAATGATACCAGTTGGTGCAATTAAAAGCCACAATTCTGTTGCCATATGGAAAGTGTTAGGCATCCTTATATGGTTTCAAAACTATGTGCCAGAGGTTAAATTGACATATGAAGAAAAGCATAAATTAAATACTTTGTGTTATGAAATTAGAAGTTGACTTTGCTTGAGCCATCTGTAGGAGGTGGATGGAAGACAATCTGTATTTCGTCAGGACTTGTTTTATAGGTGTTTCAGATTTAATGTGGCACACTTTTAATTTGGCATGTTGATTGGAAAGCTGAATGGCCTGTGAAGTTTCTGCAAATAAACTCATTAAAGTAACTTTTTTTGGGGGGGGTTGTTGATCTCTACCAACCCTCTTGCTCCCATCTCATTACTTAGGTTGATGTTTGAAAGAAGGACGCATCTTCTGTGTAGTAGCTGGGTGAAGTTCTCCTCTAAGCAGTACAAGCTATGTCTCTTGGACTTCTCACAGTCCCTGTTGGCTTAGTGAAACCTTAATTCTTCTGAATGAGGAGGGCTTGGTTATGGAATATATTTTCATCTGTAAAGTGGGATGAAAAGTAACAACAGCATGTTCTTTAATGACTTGAATGTAAATAATGTAATCCAGGCTTTACACTAAAAGTTTGGTTGTGACAGAAATGGGAAATTTGTAGCACATGGTTGTGGACATATGGGAATATTATTTACAGCAGCATTCATTAACAGAAGGTTTTTCTGTGGATTTTCTGAGATGTGTAATAAGACCCAGGAGAAGCTCTGTAAGTGGCTATTTGTAGACACCCTTCAGAAGATCTTAGTTGACTTTTATGGTTTCTTTTGAATGAGGTTATGTACAGAGGAAAGAGAAGTCTCTTGAGTATTCTTTTGAGTATTGAAGCATTGTAAAAGTTAGTTTTTCCAAAGTTGGGGAAATAATTGTTTGTTGATGATATTTAAATCAAAATGGAGCATTGCTCCCCATGCTGCAGATGTTGCCCTTTATAGAAATCCTTATGGATGGATTTTGCTTCATGAATGTCAGCATCAAAACCTGGTTGGAAAGTAAGTGATAGATGTTGAAACACACAAAAGTATTTGAAATATTTTTTTGTAACTAAACCACTTTTCTAGTTAATACACCAGTTACTCTGAATGCTTTGGAGTTTTCAGACTGTGGTATTTATAGATATCTTAATGGAAAATGAGGTATAGTTTTAGTTCAAAAAATTGCTGTGAAGAAATGGTAAAATAGACTTTCTCTGTGAATTTATTTAGTCATATCTGCCAACACTGGCAGCAAAACTAAGCTTGTATTTACTCCTACAGTGTAACTACAGCTATGGGAGACTGAGTTGGACTGTATTCCACTCAAGAGTTATTAACCAAGTTCCAAATGCAAAGTCTTCATTGTGTCTGATTTCTGAGCCAACGAAGCATGTTTGTGTTGGAATATATCATGACATTTGTCTTGCAGTGGTGGAACGCCAGTGGTGTTAGCTGTGGTGAAAGGGCTGTGCTGGCACAGATATTTTTACTTCTGAGTAATCTAAGAGAGAGGGGAAATGACTTGTGTAGGTTCAGCTATTGCTAGTCTCGTTATTCTGTAAGGGGCACTGCTGTACAATGCATTCACTTTTAGTAAACTTCTGGATATAGTATCATCAGAGCAATATAGCATATATTCTGTCTTGGAATTTGCAGAATAGTGATGACATATCAGAACATGCAAGACATCCTTTTTCGAGTTGGAAAGTCCTGTACAGTTAGTGTCTTCCAAATAGACTGCTGTCACATAACAGCATGTCCACTGCTTAAGAAGGGCCAGACCATTTGTCTGCCATGGCAGTTGGCATTCCCACAGGCTTATATCTGCAAATATGTGTTCAGCCAGATTCTTTAATAGGTGTGTGTCTGATGTGATCTGATGTGTGCCCATCCAATGTGAGAAATACTTTGGTTTAATCATACAGAATCTGTTAGAGGAAGGGAGTGATGATGCATTCTCTTGTTGGGAGGTCCCGTAACAGCTGTGAAACTAAGTACCACTGGGTTTGTTTGTGTGGTGTGGCCTATTGTATATTACAGAACAATAAATGCTGCTATTGTTTTAGTCTATAAAGCTTTTGGTGGAGTAAATCCTTAAAATGCACTTAAAAGACCCTACCAAACCAACCTCTCCAGGGATAATGGAAAACCTCCTGATTCCCTGGTTCAAACCAAACTCCTTGCCAAGTGCATGAGAAGTAGTTGTTCCTTAAATCTGAAGCCATTGTTAGTAATATTTAATACTTGGGAACAAGACTTACCAGGCAAGCACTTTTTCTGCTTTTTGTCAAAGCTCTGATAGTCTGTTAATTTGCTCCAACAACCCTTCTGGATCTGAATGTTCTGTGGAACTGTGAAGCTCATAAAACTGGGTGTATACCTTATACCTTAAAAAATGCCATTTACCAGTCTAACTTTCAGTCTTAATGGGTTTGGTTATAAATACAGGCTCAGTGGCACTGGTCCCTTATGATATTTGCAATAAGAATCTCCTGAGAATCCTCGCTTAAAATGTGGGAAGAGATCAGTTATGTTTTGAGCAAACTTTGCAGCAGAGATCTCTTAAAGTGCCTGGAATTTTCAGCCACTTATCCTTGGACTTGAAGCTAACAAATGCAGGCAGAATGTATGTTGCTTTAGCACAGAGATGTTTGGCATGTGATCAGAACAGTCTGTGCACTGTCCATCTAGAGAAATACTTTATGTTTTGTGATTATAGTGGAATTTAATGCATTTGAGGGCATTACTGTGGTACCTTTAAAGGTATATTGAGGTTCCTATTAAAGTGTAACATTGTGATTCAAGATCTGTGAAAGAAAATCATGCATGGGTGTTTGATCTTGGGGTGCAGCCGTACATGCTGTGAGGCATAAAATAAGGGGATAGACTCAGTAGGGAAGTGACAGAACAAAGTACTGTCTTGCAGGAGAAATGGGATTTGGGAGCAGGCTTGGATCTTTTGATCCATACTCTGATATGAAAGATGAGTGGTACGGAGGTGACAGATTTGTCTTAGGGGAGGAAGGAGATGGTGGGTAGAGTGTCGTATTGCCCTCAGAGGTAGTTTGCCATCTGATTCCCCCAAGGTTTGATAGTGGTAGGTAAGAACTAAGCAGTTTCTTGTCCTATCTTAAAAATCTTTTACTGTTCCAGGAGAGTAAGTTTCAAGAGAGTTAGTCAAAGGAGGTGGCATGTAAAGCTAAGCCTTACACATTAAATGCATATAAAGAACAGATGCCTGTTTGGGGGAACAGGAGTTTTGTCTGTACATAGTGGACCAGTCCTGAGCTCACAGAATAACAAACAGTCTCTGTATTGCATGAGGTGCTGTAGTTAAGCCTGTATCAGTGTTTCTTTAATAAACTACCATTTGCAACAATAAATAATAATTTTGCTTGTGAACTTTCCAAATCTCTGTGTTCATGTAGCATATGTGTTTATATACTACAGACACTCATTCCTCTATAAAGAGAGAATATCATAGTCTAGCAAACAGAGTATCTGTCATTCCAGCTGAGCAAAGGTCCAAGGCAATAACCCAAAATATTCTGGAAGAAATTCTAAAAAGCATTGAAGAAATTAATCGTCTGATCCTAGAGGAAGGTCTTTGATGTAATCCTGGTAAGTTTATACTGGGAGCCTGCCTGTTTCTTTATGGTCAGCCCTAGACTTTCTCTGTGAAAAGTGGATCAAATAATTTCATATGCTGCTGCTTCAAAAAAACATGGTTGATAGTTTCTAAAGTGTACACACTGTTTAAACGTAGATTGTGGCTTTTAGCCGAAGCCCAGGTGGGGAGGAAAGGCTTTTCAAAACAAGTACTTACAGGAAAATAAATAACACTTTGATATTTTTCCCATGGAAAAACTGTGTCTCATTTAGTCATCCCGAATATTTAATTTTATGTTGAGGATGAACTTCATAGGTTATCTCAGTTAAAGCCATTTTTATTTATGCAAAGCTTATGTGCAAGGTCTTGTTCCTGATGTGTATGCAAAAGGAGTTCTTCAGAATGCCATAAGTTACTTTTAAAGGTATATTTATAGCTACCAATGTCCAGTTATGTGAGTCTGGTTTTATCATCCTGAAAAAATTCTGCAATATTTCCCTGTTGTGTTTTGATGTAAAAGTCCATTTGTAATACAGGGGAAAATTCTCATTGCTTTCAGTGGTTTTGTACTGGGTTCTCTGCCACATCACTGGAAGATGAGGGAAGGTTCAAGTGGTGAGTATAAGAGTCTTTTTATCTAGCAGCTACATTGCTGGTGGAATGGCAGTGTGTTTTCCTCTGTTTACCTGATCATTTTATGACAAGTTCACAAAAGTTTTTCCCAGTGGTACTGCCACTTAAATTCCCATTTGTAATTAGCAAGGTAATTTTGCAGATAGGTTTATGAAGCATATTTTGAGAGAGACTATTCCCACGGCACTACTTAATATCCATTAAAATACCACATTTTAATTGTATGAAGGTGATTTTATCTAATTAGGTTGGTTTGTTAAACTATTGCACCACGGTCTCGTTCTTCTTTCTTTAAAGCTGTTTTTAATTGTTTATTTAAGACCAGTAGGAAGCATACAAAATCTTTAACTCTAGCCTAATGGACAGCATAAAGAAGTAAATGATCTCTTCCTGCCTAAGCTATTGTACAGGGCTTTTCTTTGAAAGGATTAAAACATCATGTCGTGTAACAGAACAGAAAAAATACCAACCAGCAGTCAGCATTTAGAAAGGAAGTATTGTATCCATTGATGCTATGTGGACTTCGTTGGAATTTGGTCATCAGCCTTACCATGGCACACTTTTCCACATGTGCTGTTCGATTTTTTTTCTTTATCTTTAATTTAGAAATAAAAAAAGAATCAAGTTTTGTGAGAACTGTGAGAAAAGTCAAAGGTAAGGCACACTGAAGTAGCGCAGTGTCCTTGGAGGTCCCTAGGAGGGACCAGCTAGACTAAGCACTACCTGTGCTTAGTCAATGAACATACATTTGGTGTTTAAACACATGAAACCTCAGCTAAACCAATTTATCCTTAACCTTATGGCCACTTCTGGTTTTCCCTATTTTGGAAAGACAGAAACCAAAGGTTCTGCAGTGAGAAGCCCACTAGATTTGCCAGTAAATGAATAACAGACAGTGGGCAATGTCCTGTGGGAGTAGCAAAAGGATTGTGATGTCCTTTATTAGCTCTGCAACAGTAATCTGACCCTCGTTGGTGTGTTTCTGATGATGACACTGATAGTCCTGCTCTTCTCAAAAAATGAGGAGAATTTCACCACCACTGAGGAAAATAGGAAAGCTTGTCAAATACAGCGGGACAGAATGGCTAGACAAGAAAAGTGCTAATGTCATACATTTAGGGCTATGTTTTTAGCAAGGAAAGAGTCCTGGCCTACTGTATAGTCAGAATTTCTCCTACTATCAGCAGGATCCCTGTCCAAAGACAGGGTGAGGCTTCTTCCTTCAACACTTTTAGTAGGGCATGGGATCTGGTCAAAAGCTACTGTTAAATGCCAAAATCCAGTAGTATCACGCATGGATAACCAGTTCTTCCTTCAGTTAGAAACAGGCACAAAGACTCTTTTCTGAGAGGCGTGCCAGTCTGAGACACATGCCAGATCAGGGGTAGGATTTGGCTTTAAATTGTGCTGGCACAACTTACTGATGCCAGCAGGCTGGGTGCTAATGGCTAGCAGTAGAACTGGGCAGAGGGAAGTAGATCAGCTGAAAAAGCAGTCTTCTGGCATTCAGTCTCATCTGCCTGTAATTATG
>NDXB01011234.1:9211-38589 GCA_002631895.1 Agapornis roseicollis
TGGGGGGGGGGGGGGGTAGTGGGTGGAATAAAGAACCATTTAGAACAGCCAATTGCAAACATTTAATGATAACAAGGTGCTTTCATGCAGAGCTTATCTTGGCTGGAACTCTCCTTGCTAACAGGAGCATCTACATTTTTTTCAAAGCATTCCAATTTTATTAACTTGTAATGCTACTTCAAACAATTACTAAGCACTTCTGTCCAATATCTTATGTTCCTTCTTATACCCTTTGTAGAAGACTTCATGTCGAGAGCCTCGAGTAGGGTTCACCTTTCTTCCTATTGAAAACTTTTTGCTTTCACTACAGGAGGTGATGCTAAAGAAAAAAATAAAAAGAATATACAACTTCTAAGTGGGAAGGGATGTGTTCTTTTCAAATGCATTTTGTTCAGAGTATAAACCAAGCTCTTGTTAGTTGTTAGAGTAATATAAACCAAGCTCCTTTTAGTTTTCAGATGGTGTCATTGATGATTTTTACATCTGAAAATTGTAAAACTGTTGTCATCTGCTGTTTGAGACTGAAACACCCTGAATACTACTAATTGTTCATTGCACAAAGAGCCTTTTATGCAATCAGACCACATTTTTTGATGAGGAAATCAATTTCAAATTAAAGGACTGCACTGGGGAAAGGGGCAGTTAAAAGGTTCTACCTAAAAGGAAATTGGAAAACTATGTGAGTACTGTAGTGCTTTACCATGCAGTAGTTCTGAAGAGCTTTTATCACTGCAGTGACGTTCAATACTTCAATGAAGAAGAGCTTTTTGCAGAACATGGTAACTTGCTTTCAGAAGTTGAGTTACATTATTTAGTAATTGGCAAGATTGATGTGCTGCTGTTGAGACAGCCTTTGGAGTCCATACAGTGTGCATGAAGGACAGTGAGAAGTAGACAGAGAACATCTGAGCACTAATAGTTATCTTTCTTGATGCACATGTTATTTAATTGCATATATATATATAGAGAGAGTGAAGAATAAGTGTATTTTTTGCCAGGAGAGTAAATGCAATTGGTACAAAGAGCACCCTTTATGACATCCTGAGACCAGGGACTCTGCTTACTTAATTCAATAATTCTGCTTCTGTGATGCTATGAAAATGGAGCTGGCAGCACTTTGTACAAACTAGAACAACCCAAACTCACATTCTTCTACACCCATTCTACCCAGTGCTGAGTGACATTCAGTGTTACCCTGCTTCCAGGTAGACATTAGATGCCTTTGCTTCTGTATCAGGTGAAGGTATGAAACTGGGCTGAGCAGTTTGTAAGCCTTTTAGTCAATCCTCCACAGCTATCTTCTGTCGGAAGATCTCCAATGAGAGTAAAATCCTCCCTTGTAGTCAGGNACCCATTCTACCCAGTGCTGAGTGACCTTTTCACCTACATTCAGTGTTACCCTGCTTCCAGGTAGACATTAGATGCCTTTGCTTCTGTATCAGGTGAAGGTATGAAACTGGGCTGAGCAGTTTGTAAGCCTTTTAGTCAATCCTCCACAGCTATCTTCTGTCGGAAGATCTCCAATGAGAGTAAAATCCTCCCTTGTAGTCAGGACAAGTGGACTGGTGATGCACAGGCATATATCAGTGTCCAAGACTCATAAGATTATCCCCTCACAAGGTCAGGGATACTGACCTTACCAAGAATAAAAAATACCTCACTCATGTAATCTACCTGATCTTCTGAGTAAAGAAAACATATCGGTGATGTGGAAAGATTGGAAGGAATCCTTCAGGATGTGTTTTTCAAAGTGTTGGTGCATTTGGGTGAGAAATATTTATGTATGTATAAGAAACTGCAGAGTACTGTGTGTATAGAAAACTACAAGGTGCTACGTAACTACAGGCATATCTGTGTGCATGAAAGCAGGAGGCTTTTAAGTTTCATGTGTCCTTTAAATTTCCTAAGCATGGCAACCAGTAAGTATTAGTGAAAGCTTTTTACACCATCTAAACTAAATAGAGAAAATGCTCATCTCCTAGGCAAAGAAGAGGCATTATTTGAAGCTGTCTCATTGATGGTGTTTTTAATAAAATTTTCAAGTTGACTGAGACAAAATGAAAATAAAGACACTGTAAAGACACTTCAGTATCTCAGCCAGTGTCTTGTTTAACTTGTCTGCCAAGGACCTTTTATTATATATTATTATAATACTCATTTCAATGAGGAATTCATTTTCCTTCATATGTAATATGCCTTTTATGTCTAAGCCTGATATAATGTCATTTCACACACTACAGCTCATAAGAAGAGTTTCAAAGGGATGCTAAAGGTATTACTGTGTGAACACGGTATGCTCTCTTCGGTCTGGTAGATGCTTTTCTTGCAGACAGATTTGCTTGGGGAACTATACAGGAATGTTTGAGTCCAACAGTAAGAATTCAGCAAGTTGTTGATAAATGCCTGAAATGTAACAGACTGGTTACAGCTTCTACTGCTGAATAGATGCTACCCTTATTAAGTGTAGAATGCAATGTACTAAATTCCCATATAAGTTCCACCATTGGATCTGCCCTGTGAATTTTCTATCTTAATTTCTCCACATTCCTTTTCCCACAGTGATTTTTTCCTATCCCTTCTTTGCAGAGAAATGTAGGAATGTCTTTAGCTGAACAAGGGCATTCTCTTGCCCATTGGTCCTCTCAGGAATTTTTATCTGCTTGAATGCTTGAAATGTGCCAACTCAAGCTTGTGCTAACACACATAAATTACATTTTGTTGTGCTACTGTTAGCTATGTGCTAAGGGGATTAATTTCGAGGCAATACATACGATTCTGTCTCACTCTGTGGCTTACAAAATGGGAGGGCAGTTTTCATTTGCTCTGGGTGGGTTGGTAGGGAGGGATATTGATTCAAGATCTTATCTGTGCTCTGTGTTTCTTTCCACCCTGAAGCAATGTGACTCATAGCTTTGGTTACACAGGTCTCTGTAGAGAAACATTGACTGGGACCTTCCACATGTGAGTGTTGATCTCAACTTGGTAATGACATAAACTGATAGAAATGTTTGTGAAGTTCAGGGCTAGGCCTTATCTATGTGCTGGATCACTTGTCTTTGTTCTTTGAACCTGGTTACTTTGGTGAAACCCAAAGAAAGATATGGTGACTCTCATTTAGGGCTTTCTTTAGTACAGCTGTAGAAAGCATGGCCTGAAATGGGAGCTTTTTCAACACTTGCATGAAGAAGCAGCACAGAAAGATCAGGAGATAACTGATACCTTGCGTATGCTTGGTTGAGCTGAGACCAAGCATGATAGGATGGCTCACTCCACCATTGCTGGCTGCTAAGTCTGGGGAGGATTAGGAGTAAACATCTTAGTAGTTTGTTTTATACATTTAATGTCAAAGAAACCTAGGCATTCATGAAGACAGTTTCAAGCCCAGGTGCATTTAATTTAATGCTCTGCTATTTTTAGCGGATCAGACAACTTTCAGCAGCTTGCTTACGTGTCTGCATTTAGCTGTTGTTGTCTTTCTTGACTAATTAGAACTTTCAGAATGGAAATTCTTGTTGTCAGCTTGCCTTTTCCTAATTCAAAACTACGAATATTTTTCTTGTTTCATTTTACTTTCCCAGTAAAATATGCACTGACCTGCAAGAGTTGAAATTCCAGGGAAACATATTGGAGACCATAAAAGCCTTGATCGTAGAACTGCATCCCCTCAAAACCTTCACATAAACTCTGATATATAAAAATTGTGATTACTCAGTATGAGAAATAGTACTTTCCAGTTTTCAAAACTGATTTTTGGACACATGTTTTTAATTACTCATTGTGCACCGAAGTCAGAAAAGCGAGTAGAAAATGTCTCTTTTTTTCTTGCTTTGCCTGGAATGCACTTGGAATGCAAGCAGAGTAAGTTTGTTCCTAACAAGACAGTGAACCTGTATGATTTGTTTGCTGTCTGTGTTTTGGGACTGTGCCATGACTGAGCAAGTGATTTGGTTGTTGAGGATGTGTGGCAGGCTTCTCACTTTCAGTTTCTGCCACTACACGCATGATTATGAAATATAAAGGGGGATCAGAATTAGCCTATACAAAAGGCTAATAAACCCAGCAACCAGAACGTGGCCTGCCTGGAGGGGACTCTGGAAGAGGTATTGTGCTTTTGTTTAAATACATGGTCTAGGAAGAATGATGATGGTGGTTCAGAGGCAAGAACTGAAGGCAAGTTACTGAAGGGAAATGACAATGAAAATAGGTTGGTGCAGATTAAAATTATCCCTAAATGGAAGCTTAGAAGGGGACATTTGGGTGTGAAATGTCATATCTGAGAGCTGACATCAAAGCCGGAGGAACAGGGATACAGGTGGGTGGCAGTGCTGATTGATAGACAGAAGGATATGAAAAGCATGATAGAGAGAAGACTATGCAGAAAAATTTGTAGTGGCACACAAATCCTGAAAAGGGGGTGTATGCAGCATCCCTAAATGAATACTGGATGATCATGACTGAATACAGGATATAGAAAGACACTGGCTTTGGCTTAGTAGAAAGTGGAATTGCTACAGTATCTTGGTTAGAACAGTTTAGGATTCAGGGAAGACCATTAAATAGGAGGGTTGGGATATATGAAGAGTGGGAGGCAGCTGTAAAGTCTGAGTACTCTCCTACAGAGTAGGACATCTCTATGTCTAACATGTTATGAATGGTCTCCACAGAACAACAGCAACACACCAGAAATCAGAAGCTTAGCCAAATTGTATAATTTACACTTTTTATGATGTGTAACATAGGAAGGCTAGTGAAGTCAAGAAAGTGTTAAAACATTTGTCTTTGCCTTCTGTGACAGAAAGAATATGTTAAAATTGCAATATAAAGGTCTTCTTAAGCTGGAAATGGAGAAAGAATAGAGGGAGTCATGATTCCAGGAAGTGCTTTGAATATCAAAGGCAAAACCTGAATATTTCATTTGCTTTGAAAGGACACTGATCAAGCTTTGAATGTTCCATTTGCATTAAAAAGGGACAGGAATACACAGGCTAAGAGAAATCATCCAGGATTGGAGGGAATCACCCAGCAGATGGAGTAATTTGATGAATTCTGCACCCTTAGCGTTTACAACAAGAGTTTTGGGGTGATTATTATTTCTTGAGCACCTAAGGAGAAACCATTTTGCTCTTAAAATTTAGGTATGTACTTTTAAATGTATTTACTATTTGCATCCAGTTTGCAAGTTTGTAATTAATTGTGTGAACTTTATAAACTATTTTTGATTGTGCTTTAACCTTTAATAATCATACAGTATTACAAGGGAAATCTAGATGAAGCTGAGATTTTTAGGATTTATAATCTCTTTGAAAGTAAAAAGAATATATGTGAAGCAACCATAGTACAGTCAGTCAGTCAACAACCATCCTAAAGGCAGCAGGCCACGGAGACGTCTCACAACTAAGTATGTAGAATGGAGCAAGTTCTTTCAAGAATTTTTCATCCCATCTACTTGACCTTAGAACCAATTGGACTGGAGTAGAGTCAAGCTGCAGTGGCTAAAGTGTCTTTCATCCTCAAATAAGACTTTTGGGGGATTTGGCCTGTCATCATGGCAAGTTAGAGAGTTCAGTCTCTCAGTAGCTTTCAACTGTTATTTTGTGACTCCCCCTTAAACCAAAAGCCTTTTAATCAGTCTCTTTGCAACCATAGAACACAAACTTTGTGCAGTTTTTGAATTACTTGTGGAGGTCCGCATGGATTCAAAATGTTTAGCATTACGTTGTAGATAAGCATAGATTATGTGAACCTGTGTTTTTTAAAAAACCAAAAATGTTTAAACTAAATAAAGGAAGGATGATATTGGTGAAAACACCAGGGTTGAGTTAGTGCTACTACAATCAACCCATTGGCTAGAATTAGCCATCGCACTTGCCTGCCTCCACAGATTTTGGTAAACAAAACCAGAATTTACTACAGATTTGGAACACTTAGGAAAGTTGAAGAACCTTCATTGCAGAAGTTTGGAAGGCACCTGAAGGTACCTTTGGAATGGCACAAATTACTGCTCAATTTATTTGATCTATTGTGACACAAAGGTTCTTGCCAGACCCCTGGGCTGGAAAGCTGAAAACCCTCCAAAACTCTTGTTTTTCTAATTACGCACATAAATCAGGTCAGATTTATGCAATCTTGGCAAGATGCAGACAACTTATAAAAATAATTGTAATTGCGCTTGAAGGAATGCTTGGTAGTGTTGCTGTTGGACACTGAAAAAAGACAGGGCTGCTTGGGATTCTTTTTGTCTCTAAGCCTGGAGGGAAAGGGATTCAATACCTCCTTTAAGAATCAGATTAAATTGTTATACACTAAGCCCTCATTAAGGCAAATAATAGAAAATTAGATTTCAGAATCTTTCTCATTAAAGAGGGACAGTCCTTGCTACTCTTCTAGATCCTGCCGGCAGTGTTACTAAGGACAATCCAAGGTGACAGGGCTGTTGTGTTATTTCACACATGCAACAGATGAACAAAAACCTATGAAGACTTGTTTCCAAGCTGGGAGGAGACAGCTGGGACAGCTGACCTTAACCGACTTAAGGGATATTCCATGCCCCTATGATGTCATGCTCAGCATATAAAGCCAGGAGAAGAAGGAACAGGGGTGATGATTGGAGTGATGGTGTTTTGTGGTTGTGCCCTCTTACATGTCTGCGTGAACCCCCAGCCTACTCCCTAGTGTGGTGGTGTGAGAAGCAAAAAAGACCTTGATTCTGTGTAAGCACAGCTCAGCAAAAAAAACATGTAGATGAGACCCTCTGTGATATGGTTTAGTGGTGGTCTTGTCAGTCCTGGGATAATGGTTGGACTGGATGATTTTAAAGGTCTTTTCCAACCTATTTGATTCTATGATCCTGTGATTCTATAAATTACCAACACTGGTTCCAGGAAAATTCCAAACCATAGCCCCATATCAGCTACTATGAAGAAAATTAACTCTACTGCATCCAAACCCACCACACTAAATCAATGCCCTTATTACACCAAGCACCAAGAACAGGTTAAATGAAAGTCTTTCCAAATCTTTGAAAAAAGAAAGGTGAAAACAATTATCTCTATTGAAATTAAGTAAATGCTCAGGGAGATTCCTACCTCAACAGTAATTTCAGAAAAGCAGGGGTACTTACCCTTACCTCCTTGCATGATAGTATTTGCTTTCTAAAGCAGTAGTAGTATCACATTATAATAAACCAGGGAATCCAATCACAAATATGATTGTGATTATATGCTTGTGATTATTGCTTGTCACAAGCCTATATGCTTGTGACCCATTTTTTTTACAGTGGTTCTGGACTTGAATGTTAATTAACCTTCAGCATTCATTGGAACTGCCAGATGAAGGCCAGATGAATATAGCAACATCAGTTTAGACTTCATTCCATGTAGAGAAAGTCTCAAATTAAAAATTGTACAGAAAGGTTGAGAAAAGACTGACTGCCACGCATGTATATCTACACCTCCAGAAATATCTCTCAGTTAGCAACTGAGGCCTGGATTCCACCTATCTTGAGCTGCCAAGAAGCCTAGCATGTACTGAAATAATACAAAATGTTTAGATACATTTCTTACATCAGAATTAAAGCCTCAAAATATTTATGATATTGAAATATCCAAATCCTTTCCTTACTGAAAACGATATTATATATACAGAGACTGCCAGCTACACAGTGTTAGTTTCCACTGACACAATGAAGTCCTTATAGACATGAATTGTAAAACTATAGACATATTTTGACATCAAAATAATTTTATGTATTATAAACTTATATGTATACATGGATTATTTTTACACACACATGTGCACAGGCATATGTATACAAAACATAAAGTTGAAAGTGCAATGAGTATTGGGAAGTAACAACT
The DNA here is from genome assembly GCA_002631895.1 of Agapornis roseicollis. Taxonomy (NCBI): domain Eukaryota; kingdom Metazoa; phylum Chordata; class Aves; order Psittaciformes; family Psittacidae; genus Agapornis; species Agapornis roseicollis. The sequence continues at coordinate 17,068 of NDXB01011234.1, forward strand.
TGCTCACTCAAAGAATAACATGATTAAAGGAGCTGCCTATGACCATCATATATATCTCATTCAGTTTTAATAGAAATAGTATTTTGATGACTTGGCCACTTCAGGACCTTATGAAGTAAAAAGCTGAAACAACTGACTGATGTTGAAGGTATGGGGGAAGAAATATCATGTAGGGTTTTGTTCATGCCTTGTCTTCAAATGTTCTGGTGTGATACTGGTATAATTATAATACATCTTAACGAATGGTGTCTCTATATGGTGTAGAGCAGGCAGCTATTAAGTTTTTGGTGATCATGGGATGTGACAAAGAATACTGAATGAACAGCAATTGATAAGGAGTAGCATGTCCTTTTGAATCGGTTTAATGGATTTCATAGTTGGAGAGTTAGACAAGCAGCTGGAGCTACATCCATGAGTCTCCTTCCCTTCTTTTATTTTCTTCCCCTCTTTTTTTGTTCTGCATATTTTTCTCTCTGACTTTAATTACCATATGTTGTTGTTTGTTTGTGTGCCATATTAAGCAGTGTAGAGGGGATACAGTGTTTAATATATGAGCATCCAATCACTGAGAGAATATTTTTGTCTGTTCTCACATTAAATACTTCTCTCTTGTGTTGACACAATTTGTTTGGTCTGATTAAAAAAAGAAGAAGGATGAAAATGTTTAATAAATAATAAATGGGTACATTGACAACCCTTTGACACAGAGAATAAAATACACAAAGAATCTTTAATGAAAATACAACCCCAGCAGGATGTAAACACAGTATTTTTGAAATACATGACAAACACTTTATCCATTAAATTAAAGAAATGCTTCAGTTAACACCCAAGGGATGCAAAAGGTATTTTTTGGCTATCAAATCCACAAAGGGCTCTATAAACGGAATAGAAATTTAATCTTAACCCCACAAAGTTTGCAAGAGATTTTCCTGGGACAGCACAGCACTGTCTTTCAGGTGAAAATAGTGAGAAAGCAGAGGACTTGCTGGTTAGATCTAACTGGGTTAGAGAATTAGAGGATTAAAGAAGCCTGAAGCGTCAGAATTCTTAAAACATAAATTTCTGGAAATTACATATGTGTAAGTCTTATTCCATTTCACATATAAATACTTTTTTTTCTGTATCTTAAGGGCTTAGCCTGTTGTTGTTATGGAGAAAAACCTCCTATTTGTAGATGTGGTGACCATTAGATATCACTAGTGCAATATATTCCCCAAGATTACATAAAGTAGGAAATACTAACCAAAGAAGTCATTGTATCCACATATCTTTGGCCAGGAATTTATTTGAAGGATATGTTTTGAATTCTGAGTTTAACACCAACGTTCCTCTGTAGGAAAGAACCTGTCCTAAATTCGTAACTAAATTTATTTATTTATTTTCAATTTATTTTAGTGCATTTTTTGCCTTTTCTCCTCATTAATTATTCTTTTCTCTTGTGTTTATCTGTCTAATGTAGAGACTCATCCTATTTATTCTTCCCTTTCGTTTTGCTAAGCTAAACAGAGCAAATCCTTATAGTGTTCTCTAGCAATATTGGTTTCTCTAGCCTCCTAAACATCTCAGCATCATTCCAGTTTGAATTAATGGTTTTTGAAAAAGAAAGATGTCCTCCTAGGTAAGTTCTCAGTGACACCTTGTTAAATAGCAGTAGTTTTCCATATTCCCACAGGAATGGAATGCTGACTTCATCTGATAGAACCTAGTATCGTATCTGTGCCTACCATGGAGATATTGCACTAGGAAGGAAACCATCGGTCTAAAACTGATAGAAAGTTTAAGATTCTCTTGTTCTTTTTCCTTTCTTGTTAGTATTTCCCCACTGATGAGGTCCCAGGTTATAGCATAAATACTCATTTTGTTCTGACTGTGGGTCCTTGCACCTTCTATTGTATTAATTCCATGTGTTTCCTAGTACCCCTCTACTCTGCTCTCGTGAGACCTCACCTGGAGCATTGTGTGCAGTTCTGGTGTCCGCACCATAAAAAGGACATGGAGCTGTTGGAACAAGTCCAGAGGAGGTCACGAGGATGATCAGGGGACTAGAGCATCTCCCATACAAAGACAGGCTGAGAAAGTTGGGGCTGTTGAGTCTGGAGAAGAGAAGGCTGCATGGAGACCTCATAGCAGCCTTCCAGTATCTGAAGGGGACCTATGGGGATGCTGGGGAGGGACTCTTCATTAGGGACTGTAGTGACAGGACAAGGGGTAACGGATTAAAACTTAAAGTTTTAAGGGGAAGTTTAGATATGGATATAAGAAAGAAGTTCTTTCCTGTTAAGGTGGAGAGGCACTGGAATGGGTTGCCCAGGGAAGCTGTGAGTGCTCCATCCCTGGTGATGTTCAAGATCAGGTTGGACAGAGGCCTGGGTGACAAGATGAGTGTGAGGTGTCCCTGCTTATGGCAGGGGGGTTGGAACTAGATGATCTTGGGGTCCTTTCCAACCCTAACTATTCTATGATTCTATGATTCTATTTACTTTCTTTCTGTGCAAATTTCCAGTCATCCAACAATATTGTGTTTTCAATTATTATACCATCATAAAATGTCACCAACTTGTGGTTGTTAACGGTGACTATTCATTGGACAACTCCACTTCACTAACAACTGTTATTTTATTGTCAGTTTCTTAACTACCATCAGTTCTAGTAGTTAATTCCCTGTCTTCGTTTTAACAGGTGATTTCTCATAGAATGAACATAAAATTTGTTGAAGTCAACTTTGATCACATGTTCTTAGTCTTAAAAAATCAGTTATCTTACTGAAGAAAGGACCTGGCATAATTTATCCTTGGTAAATTCATGTGGGATTTCTATATCACTTTTCACTTAGCGTCAAGTTTTAATTTTTTAAGGGTACTAGGACATTAATATTGACTTGTCACACATTCATTTTTCTTGTCTGTAGCTAGAAGTTTTATATTTGCTATTGTGCAGCTGTATGGAACAGCCTCATTTTGATTTATTGAATAACCTCTTTGGTGTTTGCCTTGGATTTCACAATATCCTGTTAAATACATGCATTGTGCAATCATCATTGTCCCACCCTACTGGGAATCTAGGAATGCCTTTTTTTCCCATGTCGTTAAAGTCCAAGTGAATGTTAGATTCCTCCTTTCAGATTTTATCCTCTAGCTACAGATTGTTCTATCTGGTGCATTTCTATATTCCTATTCCTTTTTTCTCTCTGAGTCTGTCCACTAGTTATCTCCACCATATCTCCACCATTTCAAGTGGAAAGGGTTTTTGTAGGTTCTTCCTTTTCCATTTTGCATTTTGGAGAAGCAGGATAGTAAATATGGACAGGATCTCCCTGATTTGGACCCACAATAGACATTGACTTCTGTATGATTTGCATTATTGCTGTCATAGAAGATTTTCTGGTCTTCATCACAGTGTGGTCCACAGAGATCATACAGATATTGTGCTGGTGTAACTTGCTCTCAGGATTTCATTCAAAATAAAGGACACACTAACATGCCTGAGGCTTCACTACAAAGCTAATTTCCTTTTCACATTGAATTTATGGCTGATATTTTATTTTTGTAGGTGATAGACTTCTTTTTTTTCTGAAGGAATTAAATGAGACCAGATAAAGGATTCTGAGGCTGTCTTTGCTAGCTGGCTTTGAGTGTTACTATTCAAACACTTAGGTGTTCATATTTACTCAGAGTCTGTAGAAATGCTAGAGAAACCATGATAATGACTCTGAAAGCTTTCTGTATTCTGCTTGAACAGACTTTCAGTTAAATATTGTTATGAAAACATTTCCTCCTCATTTGTCAGTTAGTAACTTCCAGTCTCTCTCATGCCATCTGCTGTCTTCCAAGATCTTTAGCTCCCAGGCCATTTCAGGTCACTCTTCTCAATATACTGTCTTTTCAGCTTCCTTTCCCACTTCAAGACTCAGTACTGCTCCAGCAGTCCTAACTCAAACTGTTACAGTAACTGCTACCTACTGTTTTCACATGCTCTCAACCTTCTATGCATATCATTATTTACTGTTTTTTGTCACAATGGCCTGATAGATAAACAGAAATTCATCCTCTCTAGAAACATGTGGAATTTGTTCCATAATATATAATCTGTTCCTGTAGACAGGTGCTATGATAGACATTGTGCATCTAAAGCCTGAAAATCAGATAATATGTCTCTTGTGGATATACTTCAGTTATGCATATCCACAAACATCTACTATATATCTTTTTGCTGGCTTTGTAGAGCACTAGGAACAGAACTGGAATAACACCTTGCTTTAAGGCAAGTGAGGCCTTCTCTTACCCAGATACGTGGAACCCTGTGGGCACAGCAGTATTATGCAGCCTTAACATAGCAGAATTAGTCCCACAGCATTCAACTCTCATGTGTCATGCTTTGCTCTGAGGAGTTAATAGTAGTAGGGCACTAACAGACAATTAGGGTAGTGGAACAACTGAAAACAGCGTGCAAACTCTGACACAGTGGACTTCTTTTCTCCCACAGTTAAAATCTACTTTTTGTCTTATTTTTCCTCCTGCAATATAGCTCCATCTGACATCCTCCCTTTTTCATGTTCATAGATCAAAGGTAATTTTCTCTTCTGACTGGAGATGTGATTTGCTCACATACTGTTTCAAAACTCACTGAGCCCAGTTGCACCACAGTACCCATCTCTGTGCACTAAATCTGGGCTGCCCTCTGCTACATTTGACTTCCAACTCCTTAGCTAGTTTCCATGCTTGACTCTGCATGCTTAAATATCCTCATTGTATACCTTGTAATTCTTTGGTAGCAAAACTTTTAAAAGCTTCTAGTTAAACAGGAATCAAACTTCTAATTCATGGATAAATAAAAGATGTTATATTAAATAATAAGCTTTATGCCTTTAACAAGGCTTTCAATTTTCATATGAAAGAGAGGGACTGATGGATGAGATCAGATTTTGGACAAGGTTCCAAAACTAAGTGATGAATATGCTTTGAACAAGAAGTGATTAGACAGACATCAACAAATGGTGAACAGGTAGAAAGGAATGGGGGAAATACTAAGGAAAAATAATTAGAAAAGAGAAAAAATCATGAATACTCATGAATTTTAAGTGGGTTGCCAAAGGACATCTGAAGAGAGGATTAGAGTTTAAATCACGGTTGCATGAAACTAAGCTGTTCCTAAAAGTTACATTAAAGAAAATAAGGGTCATAAAGGGAATGTGTCAGTCCAGAATGAAGGATGTGATCTGGTCCCAGAGATATATGTGAATTTGAATCATATTGGTCAGAGAAAAGTTTAAATGGTTCTTTTACATCAGGAAAATTTGGCAGTATCCAGGAAAATCTTCAATTATCTTCTACTAAGCAGTCTGCAGGAAGTATAAATTGTAAGTAAGAAGAAAGTAGTAGAGAAGATGTAGGCCAAATGAAATCAGCAAATAATAGCATAAAATTGTTATAGCAGTTTATATCCCTCAATTGTTATTCATGAAGTTTATACTAGAAAAGAAGCAAAAGGGTTTTTAAAAGAGGAATGATGATTATAGTGGAATTGGATGAGAAAGTTTAAATTTAAATTACAAAGAATATTCATGAAAATGGTCAGTTATGGCAAAACCAGAAGAAATTCTGAAACCTGGTGAGCAATAATTTACGGTGTATTGTGATCTTATCATGGCTGTATTGTAACATCCCTTCTTTCATAGGCTATCAAACTTTTTCAGTCTATGAGACTTTTAGAAATAGACACCAGTGAGCATCCTTAGAATGCTGAGAAAGATGATACCTGTAAAAGCACATGAATAGCACACAATCTCTAACACTATGTTTCAGATTCTGACCTATTTCAAATAATCCTTTTTTTGTCTATATGACAGGTAGCTTGATTCCTATACAGGGATACTGTTATCTTATGCTGTTTTGGGTGTAGTGCATGGTGGCACTGATATGCAGGAAAAACTTCAAAGGGAAGCTAAGTTGAACCCGTGATTTTCATGTTAGGTTCAGAAAATCACTAGGTACTATTTACTCATTAAATAGTTTAAAAGAATCAGAATTGGATTGAAGTATGCTCTTGCAGTATTAAAACCAGTGGGGTTTTTTATTTTATCTTTTAAAATGAAATCCTTATAATTCAAGTGGATTGAGATAGATATATCTTGTGTTAATCTGTTGCCAAAATCATATAGGTAAGTGAGGATAACTCTAGCAAACATCACTTCCGCAAGATAAGTACCTCTCTTCTGCTTTCAGTTTCAAGCCTGCTCCCATTAGCATTCAATAAACAAACCTATAGGAAGGGACACGTGAGTTTCAACAGTCAGTACTCCCAAGCTGCAAAGATTTTGGAATGGAATTCAAGAGCCTCTTAAGATCCTAAAGTTGCTTCCATAAGAAATGAGGGTTGTCATGTTCCTTGGGTTTGTAAGACAGCACATGTGGGTGTTGTTGAAGACAGCTGGCAGAAAACACTAGAGAAAGAGCTACAGCTGAGGTTTCTCCCCTGTTAGGTGTCTCTGTGAAACTGTTGTTCAAACTGAGAAATTGGTTCCAGTGCTCACACACCTGAGCTGCACATGTGGGAACGGAGAATTAGATCATTATTTTCTATAGAACAGACGCTGGATGTGCTTCCCTATTGACCTTTTCTATGAAATGTTCTGAATTGGGTCAGAATATTTCAAATATCTCAGTAAGACATAACCATATTCATATTGCATCCCAGTTTCTTGCTTTCTGGAATAAATCTGATTTTAGATGAGAAGGAGGAAGTGAATAAATTTTCAGAGATGTGCCATGTACAAGCATTTCCAGCTGTCCAAAGCAGAACTGAACAAAGTATAATAGACACCAAAGGATCATAGAATCAAGAACATAGTCATAATTGCATATACAACAGGTGTAAATTAAATAAGTAGATAAATTAAGCCTGAAATAAACAATGCTTCAGTCAAAGATAGGGAACACAATTAATTTAACAGATGATACACATAGGGAAGAGCTGTTCACAGCACAAGCAAAGAAGAAAGCCTTCTGCAGTGAAAATATGTTTTATAGCTCTCTCCTAAGGTATGCAAAAATGTTTGGGTGTAGCCACCTTTCCATGTTCAAAGGAATGCCTTGAAGTGCCGACTGTTAAGTTGAAAGGAAATTGAAAAGTTATCTATCAAGGAATGCTGAGCTTCATTAAATATTGTATTTGCTTCCAGTATAAAGGGCCAAACTTTGAGAAGTTGTGCAGTGTAAAATTGCTGACTACTGCCATTTTAGCAGCTGATTTTGTATTAAAACTATTTTGTATTAAAGACTGAAAATGCAGCATCACTGGACTTGGCATATTTAGGAGTAAAGTAATACCTTCTGCATTCAAACTTTGTTCTTCTGTATTGAAAGCAGAAACTCATTTAGAGGCACACACAAATAGTCTTGGGAAATCCTGTGTATCTTTTGTGAGTTCTGCAGTAATATGGGAAGGTAATTGTGGAGAGGTCCCTATTTTACAGATGTTGAGCATATTCTCAGTCAATAATTCCTTCAAAGTGATAAAATAAGCAGGATTAAGAAGGGTGTTTCAGAACTTACAGATAATTTTTGCCCACTTTCTGAACCAAACCTGTATTTTGCTTAAACTTCCACAGTGGAAAGTGGGACACAATCCACATGATTAGTACAGCATTTAGATGATCATTTTACCTGTCTGCTTCAAATAAACTGTTACATCTTTAAATTTTTTTTTTCTAAATACTGTTATTAGCAATGTACATTAATTCAGGGAAGTACTAATTCTAGCATAAAAGGCTAAGAAATAGTATTGGAAATATCTGTGTTAATATGCTGCTCAATTAATTCATGTTTTTCACATTAGGGATTAAATTGAATTCAATGTTCTGAAGAACAGCTAAGAATATATGCAAAATCAAAATTATGTGTTAATGGGACTTCCACACAGAGCACTTATCTGTACTTTAGAATCATAGAATCATAGAATAGTTAGAGTTCCAACCCCCCTGCCATAGTCAGGGACACCTCACACTAAACCATGCCACCCAAGGCTTTGTCCAACCTGGCATTGAACACCGACAGGGATGGAGCACTCACAACCTCCCTGGCCAACCCATTCCAGTGCCTCACCACCCTAACAGGAAAGAATTTCTTCCTTATGTCCAATCTAAACCTCTCCTGTTTAAGTTTGAACCTGTTACTTTACATCCTGTGAAAAGCAAAAATACTTTTCAAAACCTTTTACTGTTGCATTTTTGTTCATGTGATTAAGCCTATTGACTAAATTATGGAGTGAACAATCTACCATGAAAGAACAACTGATCTTATAGTTTTCTTTAGACAGGAACAGAGAAAAGATTTGATTTTATCAATTGCTAGGGAACTCTGAGATCAGGGTAGGCAGACATTACCTCACTCATAATTCATATATGACACATAGGCTGTGTTATCTTACCTTACCAGGAGGATCATCTCTAAACCTTTGGAAGCAACTAAACAGTGGGAAGTGGTACCGCTTATTATAACTACTTGAAAATAATATCTTGCAAGTGTTTGCTTGCTATCAATAGGGTTTGTTGTATAACCAGAGGTTAACAAGGCATTTCCTGTGCTCTGTTCTCTCAGGTGCACTTCAAGTAGAGATTTTTGTGTTATTTATTTTCATATGTAAGCTCAACCCCACTTTTCAAAGTTCTTGCTTTCTTTTTATTAGTACATCTTATTGGACAGTATTCAAGAAGGTAAGACCAAAGAACCTTGAAGACAGCAAGAAGACACAAAACACCATTCCAAAGGCACAAGCTACTGGTCACAACGAAAACTCCTTTAAGTTCTTACTTATGGAGCAAGATGTTATAAAGATCACTTTTTACTGACTTTTTGCATAGTCCTCTAGGAAAAGTCCCCCCCCCCCATAAACAGAGGTAAGAGTCTGGGAGATAAAGAAAGCCTATAGAAAAGCTATTCCTTGACTTGTCCCCTGTTTATGCTGAGATGATTTAAACTGGCAGGTGGACCAGCTCTACAGGGTCCTCTCCTAGGGCTAATTTTTTCTCAAGATCTATATCTACCATGTCACTTGTATGAAATAATTCTTTTAATGTATTTAAACAGATTCTTCCACAGAATATGCATAATCTTGAAGTAGCTGAAAATTCAACTTGACATCCTTCTTTCACTTTGTCTGAAATCTGGAGCATCATCTTTATCTTTCTCTGCACTGTACAATATTCTGGTAAACTTTTCAATGCTCTAAGATAATAAAGATGAAGATAATCTTTCTGGATTTTTCTCTGTCCAAGATCTTAGTTCTGAGATTTCTCTTGTTTTGTTTTTGAAAGTTGAAACAAGGCAGCAACCTTTTACCACTTATTCAAAGGAAAAAGGGCAATCAAATAATTTTTACACCATAGTTTTTCTGGGTTTTGCAGAGCAGAAATATCTATTTCTTCTCACTCAGCTGTAAGTAGTGTGTACTAAAACCAGTAAATATTATCTCTCTAGAAAAAAATTGAGAAAGGCTCAGAACTGATGATTTGGAGTATTGCTAAAGGCATTCTTTCCAAGAGGTAAAGTGAAGAAGAGTTTCTATAACCATTGCTTCTATTGTACCTGTTTCTAAGGGATAAGATTTTAAGACCCACTAGAGTGATCTTTTTCCACTGAGCTTTTAATCCCCACGGACTGTGGTAGCCTTTTGCTGTGTGCCATGTGCTATTAGATGCAGAGGCGACCCACTACTCCATTTTAATGAGCGAAACCTTAGTATTCTTCAGCAAAACATACTGGGAGAAAATACATAAAGATTCATTATGCTGCAAAATAACTGTAACCCTCAAAATAAAATTAAGAGATTGCTGTCTTGGCTGTGAGCCACATATGAGTAGTGTTTGTATGACCACAGCCTTTTTAAAAATCTATGGCTTATTGATATTCAGATGATTTCTTTTAAAAAAGCTCTGTTGAAGGATCTATTAAAGGCATTTTAAAAGCAAAATAATTAGTTTGGGTTTTTATTGGGTTTTTATTTCTCAGCCAACGTGTGGAACCTTTCAAGCATTTGTTCTAGGATTAAAATATCAGCATCATTAAAAAGGAACCATGTGGCATTACTGCTAAATTCATTACATCCCCCTTTTTTCCTTTGTAACTTCCCAATTTTTCACAGCTCATCAGATATGAATCATTTATCTCTAAAATAGTTCTAGAAGTTAACTTGAGTTTTGCAATATTTTACTTCAGGAATAAAATCTAGCTTTGGAGTTTTGTGAAACTAAGCCAGTGAACTGAACGTTCTAGACCAGTTTCTTACGACAAAGGTAAGAGGGCACCATCTGATTTAAAGACACTTTAATAAAAGAGCAAAACATTAATAATTTCCTCAGAATTTGAGTCTTGCTGCTTTGTTTTACCTCTGAGTTATTAGGTAATAATATTATACAACATCTTTTAAGACTTCCTAAGTCTAAACCTTTATTGAAATTTTTAAGTATCCATTTTTACCTGGAAGGTTTTCTCAGTGAATAAAGAGCAGCACCAAACTGACAAATGTTTACAAAGGGCTAGATATGAAAATGCCTACTGGGTACTGCCTAACCTGACAGCTACTGTTTCTGCAATGCTATACATCTTAAACTGTTCACACTAAGAGGAGATACTTCTGTATCCGAGTTTGCAGTTCCCTTTGCATTTTGTAACAGAAAGGCCTGATTCAATTTCCACTGTTAAAGCAAAGCTTTGAATAGTATGGTGTTTCAAATCACTAGGAATTTCTAGCAAGCAGTGGGTTTGCTAGCACATTTTTGGCCTGCATACATATTTCTTTTACAGCAAAAAATGGTAATGAAAAGCATTTTAGTGATCTTGCCACATGATAAATGCAAGATTTTCTCCACAGGAGTTAGATGCCCAGTTTCCAATGCAACCTCACAGGTTTTTGACATCTCATTTCTTTAAAGAATTCACAGTTTTCTCACGCCATGTTTACACTGGAGAAATTACCGTGGTAAATAAAGTACATCCATCCAACTGAATGAAATGCCCTTTGCACAAAATAACCATTGCAAGTTAGTTTCAGAATTTGCGAAGGAAACCACTAGTTACTGTCCCAGTCTATTCCAGAGACACCAAAGAAGTCTGGCTATATCCCCTTGTACAAGTGTTGCAACATAGTAGGAGTTAATCTGAAGGGCAAAACAGCTGCTGCTGAGGGGCCTGACATCCAAACTGTGCAGAGCTTAAGGGTTTTGCTGCTACCTTGCTTGGTCCTGTGCACTGGACCTCAATAACAGCTCAAATGCCCTAGCAGATGTGATCCAAACCCAGATGTGACAGAGAGAGCAGAGGGTGGGATTAGTCAGGAGTTTCAGTTTCAAAAGTATTTTCCTGGTCTGAACTGAAATGGTAATGTAGATGCAACCTACAAGATTGTGGGATATCCACTCTGACGGCATCTTTGAAATGCTTTCTACCTCTAACATGGTCCTCTCCATACATCATCCAGCAGGGAATCTGTTTCAGGTTCTTTGTGGGATACAGCATGAAAAACTGTAAGCAAAAAATGCATTATCAGTGCAATACCCCAGAAACATTCCTGATCTCTGTGAAATGCTGCAATTCACCTTGTTTGTCTCAGCATGCTTAGAAAAAGTTACATCACAGAACTATGCCAAGTGTGGTTTCCACAAGTGACTTGATTAAGGAAATGGAGGTCCTATTTTCAGGAATTAACAAATGCCTTGCAATTTATCTCCCTTTCTTTGGCTACATCAGTAGTACTTCATGTCTGCTATATGCTGGTTGGATATTGCTAATGGGTTGAGCAGAAATCTTATTTATTTGGTGAAGTAGCAAGATGCTTGCAGTACTTAAAATCTTTCCACATGAAAGAGATTTACACCTTGAGTATCATAAAACATTTCAGCACATTTTATTTCTTGACACTAGCAGCATAACTATTTCTGTTATCCAAATGTTAATAACCAATAAATTAATGAAGTGCTGGAATTTTTAACCTCCAAATTAGCTTTGCCTGGCTTCCTTTTAATCAGCAGAAGAAGTGTCAGATCTGGCCAATAGAATCCATTCAAGATTTATTTACCCCAGAAATGTAAATATAAAATGTTTGATACAAACCTTTTATTTATTTTGCGAGTCTCATGTTCAGTTTAACTGAGGTGAAAAGCCTGTGTGTCTGAGTGTGTGACTCGGTGTTTCCTTGATTCAGAAATGGTTATTTGGTGCGCACGTTAGGTTTTTTTAAGATAAGTAGCAATGTCCTACAGGTCTGTCAATCTCGCATTAGAACAGAAACCAATCTTTCTGCTTTTAATATCAGAACAGTATTCTCTTTCCTGAAAATGAAAGATTAAGATTTTGATGTAATATTGCTAAAAATTTGGATATAATGTGTATCATGAAAATTCTGAAAAGCCATTTAATGGAGAAAATGAGAAATAATTAAGTCTCCTCCATAGATATTAATGTATCAAGATATAAACTTGGAATTCTGAACTTCTGAGTGTTCCAGTATAAACAGAAGGATGCCACAGAAAACCTTTCAGGCACAGAATGTTTTCTTTTTATATTTGCAGAAGTCTGAAATTTAAGTACTGTGAATAGGAGACCTCTGCAGATTAAGGTAGCTTTCCTGGGTACAGGATCATCTGAATGACTTCAGCAAAGGATTTCTTAATTTAAAACATAGATCTCCTTTTTAGGAATTCCCTTTGTAAATCACAAGGATTAAGTCTTATGTCAGTGGAAGACATGAACTATTTTACCACATCAGCTTACCTGAATTTCTGCTTATTAAGGGCAGAATTCATCCTCTTACAATATGAGTATGTAATATATATATGGTTAAGAAAATATTTAATCAGGTGTTGGTAGACACAGAAAGACTGATTTAGAGAAGGGTTTTGTGGTGGAAATAGCTTCATCTCTGAAATAAAATGCTGATGGCTTTGTTGTAAATATAATTTTGTGAAAATGAAAATATAGTCCAAACCTCAATCAAGCAAAACACTAGCATGTACTGTCCTGAAGAGCCTCAGACATCAGTATCCCATCTCAGGCAATTCTTGCAAAATACAGGAAAAGGTGTCTGGAAGTATTTGATTTTTTGTCTTTCTGTGAACTGGAAAAAACTGAAAGAGTAATTGAATCTCTGATTTATTAGAGCAATAGCAATATTACTTCTTGAGGCAGCTATTAAAGAAAGAATTATGATGCAGAAGAAGGAAGAGCTATAGTTAAGAGAAATTTAATGTCAAAAATGTGCTAAACTATTGACCGGCTGCTCTTATATGAGGTGTTTTTGTTTTGCAGAGACAGTTGTTTTAAATCATTTATTACCTGTTTGAAGAAGTTAATGAACAGCATGAAAAGAAGCCACTTTTGTTCTTTCCTTTTTTCCTTCCATAATGATGTTTACTGTCTGGCACAATGATTATTCAATTTTCAGAGATGTTCACCACCTTCTGCTGCTGATTAAATTCCTGCTTGGTTTCCTTGCCAGATCTGCTGGATTAAATTAAGAAGATCTCTCTGCTTTAGAGGGAGTGACCTCCTCTGACATTCAGCTTGTACAAAGAAAAGAAAAGAATATTTTCAGTGATTTATTGATTCCGTGCTCTTTATCTTCTTTTAAAGAAATGTGTAATAGAAATGTTTGCCTTTACCTTGCCTGAATTTGCAGACATGCCCTGCTTATTTCATTATGTTAGAGACTTTGGGCCCTAATATATGTAATAAATTCGCACTCTCTGCTATTGTTAATACCTGGTTTTCTTCAGAAGATTCAATTGAGCTGAATTACTGTAAGGACAAAGTTCACATGATCCTCCAATCTATAATAGGTCCCAGTCTTGAAAATTATCCATATGAAAGGACCAATTTAAGGAGATTAAGACCTTCCTCTTTTTTTTTGGAAATAAATTCAGTTTTTATTGAATTACTTCCTTGATTAATTTCAATTTTTTGTTGCCCATCAGGTAGTGAGGAAACTGTAGAGAAATGATATTAGAAGCAAATGCAAAAATTATATTAACTATAGTGAGTGTAAGAGTTTAGAGTATTTAATTCTCTGACTGCTATTTAGGTTGATTTAATAAACACTAAGTGGAGAAGATACTTCTGAAGTCCAGAGAAATAGAAGTACAAGATTTCCTTTCTTATTTGAAAGATGGAATTAGACTGTGTTGTTTTACAGTCCTTGTATTGTATGGCTCTGGGCATACATATATGCATGGGCTCCGAATGGTACCTTGACTAACAAAATCTTGTGGCTATTGCTAAGACCTAGTACTTTTGACCTGCCATAGAAAATAGTGCTCTAAGATCACAGATTATTTCAGCCAACATCTGTGGAATAAAGAAAAATAAAAGTTATTGAAAATGAAGAAACTGGCCAAATTGAAATAGAAACAGTGTTAGATCTTTAGCTAAAGTTGGACAGCTTTCCTCTTAGAAATTATTGTTTATTACTCAGTGCCTATTGCAGAGTCTTAAATGGTACCATATTTGTAGAAATGGGTGGTCAATGTGGGCAGACTGCTCATCAGCAAAGGAATCTACATTCTCTCCTGAAATGTTAATTTTCCAGCTGCTTCCATACCAGTTTCATAGTTTATATTGAATACAATGAATTTCATGTAGTAGAACTTACACTTTTTCAGCTGCCTTAATACAGATCATTTTGTCATTCATGAAAATAGAATCCATATCCGTATTTTGCAGCTTTTGCAAACAGTGTGGTTACAGGTGGTTTGACTGTCAAAGGTATGGAATCCTTTGTAGTAAAAGGATCAGTCCCCTGATCTTGAGATCAGGACTGAACAACTAGGTTTAGAAATGCTTATGGGGTAAACAAATCCCCAGACCTGGCTTCACATTGTCCATGATGTAGAAGACATGAAAAATGATCAAGATGATTATTGTTCATGTGATCATATTACACTGCAGAGCTAAATGTTGCTTGAGCTCTCTCACATTATGTGCATGTTGGAAACCTTATGTAATGACAGTACTATTAGAAGAGCCCATTTCCCTCATATAAAGTGCTAAATTCATGGTGACTTTAGAAAACTTCTTTGCAAGCCAGTATTCTTATGGTCTTGAAGATACGATTCATTCTTTTGGCTATGCTTAAGTTTAATATAAGCACTCTGGTTGTGCCTTGCAACATGTGACATTTCATCCTCTGACAGTGCCTGGTTTTGTTGTCTTCAAGTAGACCTACTATGTTATGGCTTGTGCTTCATGGTGTCCAAGACTGGACCAAAATTGTTATGCAATAGTGGTATGGTTTCTGTGGGCAACCCTGCATAGATATGTTTTACGATTTGACTATGCTTCCTTTAGTAACATGTTTCCAAATTTAGTTTTTAATGCTCTTACTCAGCAACAACATTTACAGTTGTGATACAAGCTCAACCTTTCACTTACAGTAAGTAAAATGGTATGGATGGGAAAATCTGTCCTTAAAGGGAAAAGTGCCTTTGTCAAACAGTGTATGAGAAGAGGTGAAGAGAACTTATGAAATTTTCTAGTTATGAACTGTAGACTGGGAAGTGTGAATCTGGAATATGTGTTCATGTGAAAGGCAGAGGATGTTAGCTTACTTCTCCAAGCCTGCAAACCAGTGCTGAAAGTGCAAGACAGCATGTTGGAGTCTTGCTGTCCAAGTGAGTTGGGCGCTATCAATCAGCGGACTAACAGTGCAGTAGCCTGACACTTTAGCTGGACACTTTGGTGTTCCCTATGATCCTTTGCTCTAATCCTTTGAGGTACTGCTAGTAGATATTCAGAACGTCATTCTCATGAGTGGCTCTCACTCTCCATTACCTATGCAGTGAGTCTTGACACTCTAGATCTACAGCTTTGAAGCCAATAATCCAGGCCTTTCAGATACCTTTGCTGGGTCATAAACTGGCAATGATAGGAATGGAAATTTTGCTTCAAGAGTCAAAAGGACTATGGATCCAGGAAAACTGAGACTCTGTGGAAGCACTAAGCATTGCTTCACTATTTTTCAATATATTTTCATCTTTCTCTTCTGTCAGGCTTGCTAAGGTGAAGATATATTTATTTTATAGTATTGGTTGTCACTTTGCTTTTAAAAATACAGTTCAGAGTGCTGTCTTCACTTGTAGATCTCTGAGGTGAATGTTTTCCCCTTTAGACAGGTGGGAAAACTTAAAAAAAAGGAAGTTCCCTTTATATGTGCCTTTGGAGTGGATATTTTTCCTTTGTTGTCAGGAGGAAATTTTTAAAAATCAGCTTTGTTGACACCACTGCAATATTAAACCTTTTCTAAGCTGTTTCAGTAACTCAGTTCTTTGGTTTATCCCAGTTGCACAGCTTCAGCAAACCCTTTTAATGTGAAACTTACTTAGAAAAATGGTTGCAATACATTTCGAGCAAGAGACAAGATGAGCACTTACAGACCTCTTAAGTGACCTGTTGATTTGTTGGTGACACTGATGAAGGGCGGTGTCCCCTAGTAAAGAGAGATGAGGTAACCACATAGTTCTCTGATGTTAGTGTTTTGGTGTTATTGTTGTCTGTGCACACTGATAAGAATCAGAATGGCCATCAAAACCATACTTTAGTGCCTGTATTGATTGCTGGTTCTCAAACCAGCCCTGTTATGAATTGGCCATTTATCATTTGAGAGGGAATAAATATCCTCAGACTCAGTGCTACAACTGCTACATGTAATGAGGGTGTTTCAGATAAAAGAACAACCAAGATGAAAGCAAAAATAAGAGCTACATTTTTCTAGCCTTATGTATCTGAGAGAATCAGGATAATATGTACAGGTCATGGTGTTTACTGCATACACGTTGTCTATTGTGACACACTGGCTGCACTCGAACAAGTCCCCCTGCAAAGCTATTTGGTTGTCTTACTCTGATACACCCAGAAGGATAATAGCTGTCAGTGTACTCTCCAGGACACATTCCTGTGTATTACAGCAGTAATAAAAGTCACCACTGTGCTCAAATAAAAATTCAGTGAGGCCCAAAGGCTGTAGCTCTGGATTCCAGCTTCAACTCTAGTTTACAAACTGTTGTGTTTGCCTGTGTTCTGTAGCATTCCACACTCTGCTTTGCTTATTTTCTCTTTTATATAAAATGATTAGGTTTGTTTTGATAGTGTGTAAAGTATATGACCATATTTTACTGATGATAACTTTTACTTTCAGGAGGGTCTCACTTTCCCTGAGTGCATTTGGCAGCTGAAACAAATTAGTTTTATTTGCTTTATACAGGAAAATAAATAGACAAAGATTTTCTAAATTGACTGTCTGAGACTTGGTGGTTAGGTATGTTGCTTTGGAGTTTGGAGAGAAAGCCTGAGTAAATGGTGCTTTTGGAAAGTAGCCCTGCTTGGCTTTTAAATCCATTCTTGACATCTTACTAAATGGTCTGATTTCTGGGTACCTTACTCTTGTAAACATTTCTGCTAACTTTAGTGGGAATAGCTGGCATTCTTAATATAATTTGGCATTTTGCTGTCTGTTTTACCCATAAGTATTTCCATAGTTTGATCCCAATTGTCCAGTTTCTGGTTTACTATCCTTCTGCATTTTCTATAGACAAGAAATTTCACATAATTTTTTTGGGATTATGTACCATGTATCATCATATCCAGCTAACCAAGCAAAGACATTATTCCATATGAAAGTTTCTGAAATTACTATGGAGCTTCTTTAAAATGTAAAAAAACCTTTCAAATTGTGAAATAGCTCTAAATTACAAGACTGGTATCTTGTCTTGTGCCAGTTCTTGTCTTTGTTAACCAGTCAAGAAGTAACTTACTATTTACATACCTTGTTGATCTCCTGTATAGCCTATGGGGAAAAACAGATTTCTCCATGGAGAGTATCAGATCTTGGGTGAAGTGTTTTGAGGTATATTAGTGAGGTTGCAGCAATGAATCTGTATGCAGACTCTGTGATTCTTGTGACCTTGGTCTGGAAGGAATCCTGCTGCATTTTGTGTAAATAAATATGTAACAGAAAAAGGTTGTTAATAATTGTTATTATCTTGAGTGTGCTCTTCCTTATTAACTTTTTATTAGAGGCAGAAATCAATTCTTTACTTATTTTCGGATATAATTGCTGTCTTTTACGAAATAAATATCATGACACAGTGATGAAAGAGACATCCTCTTACCTGAGAGAAAATGGCACTTTCAGTGGATAGGGGCCATTCCATATTAAAGTAGTGAGTGATGAATCTTTCCTGTACGAAAGATTCATTGGCTTCAACTTTGTGTCTCCTTATCAGCAGGCAGAAGATAGGCTATCTCTGTCAAAAGTGTGTGATATAAATTACAGGATGCCAAATACATGGTCTTGGGAAGAATTTTCTTTCTCCTCCTGTGAATCATTGAGGACTGAACAGCATTTTTTCTACAAACTCTAAGTGACTCTAAAGGCATTCACACTGCTTACAGGTAGGAATGAAAAGCATGTACCTAAACAAGGAACAAGAACTTCTCAGGCTCCCTGTATGGTCAGTGGAAGAAGAATTGCAGCCAAAGGGGCATTAGGTGGTTTGAGGAATACCTGGCAAAAAACTTCCACTCTTTAATGATTGCAAGGGGAACTAGCTTCCAAAATACACCTAAGTGCTAACGCTTAAGTTAAGGGGCGTAATGTACCTGATGCTATGAAGCACAAAAGCTGATCAAGAATCAGATAATGTCTCAGTGAGTGACCATATAGGTTGGTTATGATATTTCTTTCCAGGAGGAAATTAATAAGCTTCCTTCAGACCACTAGCATGGTACCTTCCCCTCTGTTCACTGATTCCTTTAACTTGGAAAACCTGCTAGAGAGGGAGCTGAAGTTCTACTCTGCTTGCTTCTGGCCTTCACTGGTTACCCTCTACCCCATCACATGAAGGGATAACTCTTGGATGAGGAGTAGCTCTTTGAGAAGTTACTCCACATGACTGTGCTTTCATTTATAGGTGAGGAAACAGAGCAGGAGGTGTCACCTGGACAGTACTGCTTATTCCATTGAGTGAATAATAACAACAAAAAAGGGAGTAAGATTTTGAAATTAATTATGGGGATTAAAGCTATTCTTGATTTGCATCCTGGTTTTGTACCTTTAGAGGTCTCAACCTTTTTTTGACTTCAGCTGGATCAACTGGATAGGAGTGATTTTCAAATGAATCCCAAATTTCTCCTATCATTGTCTGATACTGGAAGAAACTGCCTCTTAAGACTCTGAGTCAATAAGACTTCTGGCTTGCTTGCTTTACCAGAGAATGGTGATCAAACCAGAAATCAGTCAAAACATGTTTACCTTATATGTGGAAAAAAGTCAACAAGGATAAAGTTGACTTTTGCAGCTGCAAGTAGGTGGGAAAAAGTTCTTTTCTAAAGTGTTTAACTGTCAAGGTACAGATATAGTTGATGCAGAACTTCAATGTCTAAAGATACAACAGCATCTTTAAAAGCATTAATGAATCAGATTCATCTGATGTACTTGTTGCCCCTAGAATTGGTGACAAACAATACCACTGCTTACACAAGAATACTGTTTCAAACTTAGCCTTCCCTTTTAATTTCTACAAACCACCTACTTGAAACCAAATCATAGGTTTGGAAAGCCTGTTGAATATTGAAATTCAGTTTTGTTTGAAATGTAGCTTTGTTAACCCAACTGCAAAAAAAATTCTCCATATGATAAATAACAACTGGATAATAATCATACCAGATAAATAAAATGGCCGTGTTTCACAGAAGGAAGCTAAATGCAGCTCTTTACATTTCTGACTGTTTTTTCTGCTAGTGTCATAGCTCCTGACTTCTTAGTATGTTAACTTTGCTCAGCACCAGTCTCAGAGTATTAAGCAGTAAATCCCAGATGAGCAGGCTAGCTAAAGATACCCATATGTGCTTCTCAGTGATATGGCAATGTTAAAGTCTGGTGTTAGTTCTTTTAGAATAGGAATATGTAATTATTGAAAAAAGTTCATGCTCAAAAAATCTTGATTCTGAATATAGTTTAAAACAGCCCTGAAACTGTTTTACCTAAATGCGGGGAGCTGACAATGAGATGTAGGACAGAGTACATGATTATGTAACTGCAAATGGGTCTAAAAGCCCTACTTAGCTCTTCATAACTCACATCCTGATCTCAAGGCAGCTTGACCATTGAGTTACTATTGTTTATAATTTTTTCTTTGATTTCTGAACCAAGGCAAGGGCATGTTTCAATGGTGCAATGACTAGTGCAGATGACTGGCACCTCAGATGAACACAGTCAATGCCAGACAACTACGAGAATGTGAAAAAAATCAGCATATAAAGATAGTATGAAACTAGACAGAAATTCTGCAATTAAAAAGGAACTTCAGATTATGAACAGCAGCTGCTCAAAGAAATGCTTCCCAGAGAAATTCTCAGAGACATGAATCTTTGAGAAGCATACAAGTTGTTAGCAAAATGACCTCTTTGTTGAAACTTCGCATACATACTTCATACTTTTCTATACATTTCTACTTCTAAGCACCTAAACCCAATTTAATTTGCTATAGTCATGGTTTAAACTCAGCCACACAGTCTCTTTCTCATTCCACCCTTCTTCACTCCTCTCCTGGAGGGATGGAGAGGAGAATCAAAAGAATGTAACTCCCATGGATTGAGATAGAATCATAGAATAGTTAGGGTTGGAAAGGACCTTAAGATCATCCAGTTCCAACCCCCCTGCCATAAGCAGGGACACCTCTCACTAAACCATGTCTCACAAGGCTTTGACCAACCAGGCCTTGAACACTGCCACGGATGGAGCATTCACAACTTCCCTGGGCAATCCATTCCAGTGCCTCACCACCCTAACAGGAAAGAATTTCTTCCTTATATCCATCTAAACCTCTCCTGTTTAAGTTTGAACCCGTTACCCCTTGTCCTGTCACTGCAGTCCCTAATGAAGAGTCCCTCCCCAGCATCCCTATAGGCCCCCTTTCAGATACTGGAAGGCTGCTAGGAGGTCTCCACGCAGCCTTCTCTTCCCCAGGCTGAACAGCCCCAACTTTCTCTACCTGTCTTTGTATGGGAGATGCTCCAGTCCCCTGATCATCCTCGTGGCCCTCCTCTGGACTTGTTCCAACAGCTCCATGTCCTTTTTAGGTTGAGGACACCAGAACTGCACACAATGCTCCAGGTGAGGTCTCACAAGAGCAGAGTAGAGGGGCAGGATCACATCCTTTGACCTGCTGGTCACACTCCTTTTGATGCATCCCAGGATACCATTGGCTTTCTGGGCTGCAAGCGCACACTGCAGTTGACTTATGTTCATTTTCTCGTCAACCAACACCCCCAAGTCCTTCTCCACAGGGCTGCTCTGAATCTCTTCTCTGCCCAACCTGTAGCTGTGCCTGGGATTGCTCTGACCCAGGTGTAGGACTTTGCACTTGGCATGNACTCCTTTTGATGCATCCCAGGATACCATTGGCTTTCTGGGCTGCAAGCGCACACTGCAGTTGACTTATGTTCATTTTCTCGTCAACCAACACCCCCAAGTCCT
>NDXB01011236.1:0-12058 GCA_002631895.1 Agapornis roseicollis
TTCATTGAGTCCTGGGTTCAGCTGTAATGGTTATTTTTCTCCTTCTTAGTAGCTGGTGCAGTGCCGTGTTTTCAGCTTTAGCCTGAGAACAATGCAGATAATACACCAATGTTTTTAGTTGTTGCTAAGTAATGTTTACCTTGATCAAGGACTTCTCAGTCTCATGCTGTGCCAGTGAGGAGAGGCACAAGAAGCTGGGAGGAAGCAGAGACAAGACACCTGACCCAAACTAGCCAAAGGGGTATTCCATACTGCAGCACATCATGCCCAGTAGAGACTTACCTGGAAGGGCCAGATTGCTTCTTGAGTCGGGCTGGATATTGGTCAGCAGATGGTGAGCAATTGTATTGTGCATCCCTTGTGTTTATTGTTTTCTTTTCCTTTTGCCCTTTTAGTTACATATTCTCTTTCCCTGTTATTTCCCTTATCATTATTATTACTGGTGGTAGCAGTAGTGGTTTTGTGTTATACCTTAATTTCTGGACTGTTCTTATCTCAACCTGTGGGATTTACATTCTTTTAATTCTCCTGCCCATCCCTCAGGGAATAAAGGGGAGGGAAGAAGGGGGAGACTAAGTGAGTGACTTCATGGCTCTTAATTACTAGCTGGGCTTAAACCATGACACTTTGGTGACCTGTATTCTTCAGCAGATATCCATTGGGACTGACAATCTCATAAACCTGAAGCACAGGACTTTTGAGACCAAGCTTCACGTTATGGTCCCACATACTCATTACAGATGTGTTCAGCATCATTTTCTAGTGGAGCTGGCATCTTCTGGGACACTATAGAGTACTTTTGTTTAGCCTTAACCATGTCTCTCTATTTCTACAAATCCTCCATGACTCTTCTCAGTGCCAGCAATCTTGTTTTCAGTTTTCAGTTAAATAAAATGTCAGCAGGTGTCAACCCACGCTCCACTCATGTCTTATAATTTTGCAGAGGTAAATGCAGATCGGTGTCTCATTCCACTGCCACCTTTATAGGTACTTTTATTATTTTGACACCATTTTCTACCAGCCTATTGGGAAAGAGGATGACAAACTTGAGGTCCCAGGTCTAAATCAGTATTTCATAGCAAACTGGTTCTTAAAAGGTGGCCCACAGACAGATTAAGTTGTACATTATGTGAAATTAGGAAAAAAAGCACAAACCAAACAAAAAGTAAATTACTGTATGTTATTGTTTTAAACACAGAACTCATTACTTCTGTTCTATGAAACTCTATTTTATAGGTGTTGTGGCAGCTTGACGAAGTTTAAGAGGTTTAACTGAACATGTGTGTCAGGGAGAGGCGTGCATATTTTGTGCTTTAAAGGTATGTCTGACATGTCTAGTGAAGCCGGTTTGGATGTGAGTGATCATCTCTTTATCTTTTTCTAAGACAATGGTGAAGATAAAAGTTTATAGCAAATACATATATATTCCCATTAACTGTAAACAAATCTCTGTTAGGCATTTAGTTTTGATTTGTCAGCAGTGTGGATTATCTTTATGAATTTGGCCTTTGTTCTTGTCATATGCAGTAACACTTGATGGCTTCCTCAATAGCCTTGGCCACATCAGCCTTTGGTATAAATGATCTCTAACTCTCCTCTTCAGATTTTTCCATTCTCAAATGCATTTTTTGATGCCATTATAATGTTTTCAAACCATCTTAGGAATTATTGTCCTTTAAGTACAATTCACCCTTCCCCCCAGAGGAAGCGAGAGCTTCCTATTGATTAGCTGTATATGCTGGAAAATGGCTCTTCATGCTAATAGCTGAAATTGCTTTCTGCAGGATATCATCCTGGGAAGAATAGCTTCAGCAGCTGTTGTCTGTCTTTGGGATAAGAGCAGATAAGAATTTTAAAGTAGACTGATTTTCTCTCTGAACTTGCCCTGGTACAGCNGAAAATGGCTCTTCTGTTCTCTCTGTGCTAATAGCTGAAATTGCTTTCTGCAGGATATCATCCTGGGAAGAATAGCTTCAGCAGCTGTTGTCTGTCTTTGGGATAAGAGCAGATAAGAATTTTAAAGTAGACTGATTTTCTCTCTGAACTTGCCCTGGTACAGCACTGCCAAATGCCTTTGGGAAGGCTGTCTGAAATCCTTAAATCTCTTCCAGATTTCTATTCATTTTGAAAATCATGTCTGTAATTGGAAAATAAGGTCAAAATGTTGAGAACAACAAAAGCCCTTTTCTGTTTGAGGTGGTGTCTGTGAGGTACCATTTGGCAATAGCAGCAAGTGGAACCTTCATAAGGAAAGACATTAAACTTTGCACATCAAGCCCTGATCCTCAGTCTGAATGTAATGGCCTCCACTTCTGATTGTACTGTTGTGAGCTGATTAATTCCTAACAGCGGCTTCATCTTCTACTTGCTATCACAGCATTTGAAATCTAAGCATGATTCCATTCTCTCAGCTTCTTTTATTCAACATCTCATCTTCAAAGGGTGTTTTAAAAAAAGTTAGACAAAAAAAAAAAAGGCACCTATGTCCTACAAATCCATCATCCACAAAATCTTTGCATCTTTTGCCCAGAGAAGTGCATTCTAGTTGTGGCCTTAAACACAGTAAAACCTGTTTATGCTTTTGTCACATTTGAAATGACAGCTTTGAAACTTTTAAAGCTGACAAGAGATTGGTTCATGCAATTTTATTTTTTCTCAGACAAAACTGACCCATACAGCCATTGATATGCTCTATGGCGGTACTCCAGCTCAGAAACGAAATTATTTAAGGTAGAAGCTACTCATATTAACACGAACACCAGCAGAGAAATGAGTGCAAGATCATAAAGAAGTCTCTGACTTTGCTTTTTTAAACTTGCAGAGTATGCTGCTGCTTGTCAGAGTTTTACTAATTCTGGCCCCCCTGGTGATTTCTTTCTTTCATTATAATTAATGCAAGGGAACTTAATGGGGGTTGAAGTTCCTGCTGCAAAGCAGTTATATGGGTTTACTGAACTGTTTTCAATAGACACAGCTTTGTAATGGAATTTGGCCTAAGAGTCAATATGAGGATACTGTAAGCAGATATTTTTTCTTTCTTTTAAGGATTACTAAAGGAAAGGTGTAACAGAAGGTGTAGCTTCTCTGATTTCATGTTCTCTGGGGGTTTTGTGGACATCTGGTTTCAGTGCTGGTAATGCCTTCTTTGTGACTTCAGCCACTGAATATATCTAAGCTAAGATAACGCAGTGTTATTACAGGAAAGAATTGTAAACTATGAAACTTGGGAAGCTGCATTTTCATATGCTACACATTGCTCCAAAGTGTGACATAGTTAGAACTTTAAAAATAATACTTAAAAATAATGAAGTAACCATTAAAATTCCTACTCTGTTTAATCATTTCGCAAATCACAAGTTTATCTCAGTTTTTGCTTGTCTGGTTTCTTTGTAGTAAATTATCACAGAAGAATAGAACAAGAGAGCTTGTTTCAGCTTCGCTGGGGGGTTATAAGTTTTCCTGTCAAGGGCAGGCCAGCTGATAACATACACAGCTAAACTTTCAGAGGGAGACGGCACTTGTGTTTATCTCTGAGGTGTTGCTCTTTTTATTTCAGACTTGAAGAAGGCCTTGTCTAATGTTTTCAGTTCTATTATCTGGTCTAATAGATGTTACCTTTATAGAATCATGGAATAGTTTGGGTTAGAAGGGACTTTAAAGCTCATCCAGGTCCAACCCTCCTGTCATGGGCAAGGACACCTCACACTAGATCAGGTTACTCAATGCCCAACCTGGCCAGAGGTGGGGCAGCCACAGCTTCCCTGAGCAACTTTTGCCAACCCATCACCACCATCATAGCAAAGAATTTTTTCCTAATACCTAATCCAAACCTATCCTCTTTCATCTTAAAGCCATTCCCTTTTTTCTTGTCCTGTCACTACATGTCCCTTGTAGGGACCTGGCATTTCTCTCTTTCTTATTCAGCATACGCATTATGAAACTGCTAAAAAACTCTGGACATGTCTCCTCCACTCTTCATGTGTTTTCTGTCTTTTGATATTACTTTTGATCATCTACAAGCCTTGTCTCTCCTATGTCCTTACAACTAGCATAGCTACAGTGAAGCAGCTTTGGAGGGATAGCTAAGCCTGTAATCTTAATTTAGGATATGATTTCTCTTTTCTTGTTCTGCTCCCATTATACTAGCAGCCTCTGTAATTTTACTTGTGAGATTCTATAATTAATTTAAAATCTGTGTAACTCTTCAAATGCAGATTCTGGCTTGCTCAACAGTGCTTGATATATCTAAGTACATTATAAGCTGATTTTAACAAGTAATAAGTAGTTCTTTATATGAGTAAAACTGGAAAGCAAAGAGTTCAGATTTCCAACATTCTTTATTTTATTCACATGTGGATTCACTGACAATATTCAAATGAACAAGGATTTGCCACTTGAATAATAGTTGTAAAATTAAGTTTAACTGTTCTCTTTCTTGTGTGTCTTGTTAAGTGACAATTTACCTTCTATAATTTTCCCCTCTGGAAACCACTCTGAAGAACAAGCTTCTTCCATCTCTTTTTAAGCTACTTTTTGCCATGCCATTACTCTCTCATATACCACCGAGACATCTATATAGACACTCGTATCCATTGAGAACATAATTTTGGTTACCTGGTTGATGGATTTTCCAGCAAGACCTGTGTGTCTCGCACAGTAACCCTCTTTTATTTGGGAAAAATAGTCTTTAACAATCCACAGAGCAGATTCTTCCTCTTAGTTGTATTAAAATCAATAGCATAATTAAGAAGGTCAGAAAGAATGCATCTGAGACCATATCCTATGTTATCAAATATCAGGTATTAACTGTATAACAAAACATAATATAAAGTGATGAAGAAATTAAGGAACAAGGCTGGCATTTTTGTTCCTTGGGCTGTATCTCCACTGTCTTTAAACAGTCTTCACATGATCAGATTCCTCAGTCTCTTATAGCTCAAGCCCTGCATTAAAACCTTCAAATGCAGGTAGAGGAAGTCCTCTAGAGTCCAAGCATATTTGTCTTGTTAGCATATTGCCAGGCAGGTTGATGGAGTTTTCTGACAATCTGACCATGAAAGAAGATGGAGCTGACTAGGTAATACATTTATGTCCATACTGAAAGTCCAGTGATTCAGGACAGTGTAAATACAGTAATGTTATCTGAAAATCTAACAATCAGGTGAATTATCGAATAGTTTACTATCGTGTCTTGTGTTTTTATGGCTATGGAGGTGTGTCCACCTCTGTCATGCAAGATTTGTTACCAAGAGTATTCCAAAGCTCTATCTGGTGAATAATCTATTCCCCTGAGCAAACATAAACTGGAAGATAATAAAAGAGCATGTCAGCTCACTTAATATATTTGTTTCCTCTGCCAGACCTTGCGCACAAGAATTAAGTCTGAATTAATCCAGGACATATTGTTCATAGGCTTAGGTCACATTAAGCGAGGACAGATTTATGTAAAAAACTGAAAAATGCATAAATATTTTATCTTGGAATTAGAGTAACCATTATCACAACAGGGAGCTTAACCTGTCAAGGACAATATCTTTAAACATTTAGCTCAAAAAAGTGCTGTTTTTCATGACACCAGGATGAAATTCTCCCTCAGGTGGGGTAAACAGTCACTTGCCTTTAGACGAGTAAGTGACCGTGACTGTGCTATTAATAGAATTGAGTATCTACTTCAGCTTCTTCCTATCCTCAGACATGAAACAAGTCAAAACACTGTGGTAAAAGTCTGGTTTAGATATCAGATACTCTTGTACACAACACAGCAGGCATCTCCCCGGGTATGATTTCCTTCTTTTATTCCCTTTCTGTCTGCATAAAAAAGAATAGCATTGGGGTTTAAATAATTTATTTTATTTAGTGTATTCAAGAGAGTCTTGATTTTATATACAAATCAGTGCAGTTTAAATTCATCTCTCCTATTTTAGTCTGTAAATATCTGCTGTTCAGATACACTCAGGAGTACTGGGAGAGCACAGGCTACAGTCTTCTGCTATACTCAGTGAGCTGGTTCTCCATGTAATTCCTCCACAACACTAGCCCAGGCCATACACTTACTCTTGGTAAGCACCACTCCCCAAAGATTATAAGTAATGAATCAACAATAATGTAGTTGTTTTATTGTAAAATCATAGAATAGTAGTGCTGTGGTAGAACTACGACAGTCATAAGCCCTCACAACCCATTTCTTTCTCTGTTAAAACTATCCCAAGTTTAATCTGATACAATATGACCAGTTCTACTGACCGCTCAACAAGAGCTGACTTTAAGAACAGTGAGGCCTTCAGAAGAGATTAAGTAAGTGTAATGCATTCGGAGGAAGCAAGATTAACACAAAACCTGATCACTGGTGTAAAATCAGATTACTGGCAGAGACAGCTTTGAAAGGTGCTCCTTGCCTGAGCTGTCATGCCAAATAGGAGTGTAGTTAGAATGAAATGCTTGCTGAAAAATAAATATTACTTGAATTTTAGATCCTCGTGTACTATATGCTTTTTCTGAGAAATGAAATCTTCAGTAACATATTTATACCTATAGAAGAAAATATATCCGATTTGTCAAAATCATTAATGAATACCAACACCATGTGCTCTGACTGGATAAAACTGATCTGCTGTCGTGTGAATCCATAAGATGGATTTCCTCTGGCTTTTAGAAATGTGTAGCTTCAAGTTCCTTTCTCCTTTCAAGTTCCCCTTTTTTGCAGCTTTATGTTTGTTAATAGTGAGCTGCAGGGACCCAGAAACCCATTAAATACAGAGAGTCAGATATCCTTTTAGGATTTCTTAGCCAAGAATCAACAATGGAAAAAATAAATTGCATTGCTGTGCTAGTCTGTGAAACATCACTTTGACCCTTTGAATTTTGAAACACAAAGAGAGGATTTTAATTCATGGTCAAAGGTCCTTTGAGCTTCTTCAGGTAAATTGACTTTGCATAATGAAATTTTCATTGCTTCTGGAAATAAGCAGAATAACATATTTCAAAAAGCATTTCCTATGTGAAAATTGCTTCATTTCAAGTTACAGGTTACACCTATGAAACAGCATTATTAGCTAAAATAAACAGCTATGATATTTGAAACGGATATATCTTAAAGACTTATTGATAGATAATTTACAAATCGTTTCCTTTTAGAGGTATCATTTCATCCAAGATCACTAAAATATAATGGGAAAAAAGTANTTCATTTTAAAGGTTACACCTATGAAACAGCATTATTAGCTAAAATAAACAGATAAACAGCTATGATATTTGAAACGGATATATCTTAAAGACTTATTGATAGATAATTTACAAATCGTTTCCTTTTAGAGGTATCATTTCATCCAAGATCACTAAAATATAATGGGAAAAAAGTAAAGGATGAGATGGTGAGCTTGTTTTCATCTTGAATTCTTTATCACATTGTTTACTACACATTTAATGCTTACAAATATATGCAGCAAATAAAAGTGGAGTTTACATTTTTCACTAGTCCTATGAAGTCAGTGTTAATTTTCACCTACTTTAGTTTATATAAGAGTGTTTAACACAATATAAAAATAGGCACTGCAAAAACCAGAAAGACACAAGTGTCTCTTACTGGAATAAATCTGCCCCATAAAAGCTTATTCACCCCTTTCCATAAAATCAGAGAAACTATCACCATTCCTGGTAGATGGAAAGACTGCCAGGATGATTGAACTCAGCATATCAAGAGTAATATCAAGGATGAGTTTTTCTGTCAAATATTAAATTTCCTTGTTTAGGAGTTTGTGTGATTGATTGTAGCTCCTTGCTTATTAAAAGAGATTTAAGTCCAGTAAAAAGGATTACTACCTAAGTGGAAATCACAGCTCAGCTGGCTATGGGTTACTTTGCAAAGCAGCCTGTACATCTGGGCTTCTCCTCTCCACTGTGGTGTCTGTTAGTGGAGCCATTTCCTGCTGCAGCCATTATTCTGCACGTGCTGGAAAGGAGAGGAGGCTGACAGATAGTGGTCCTTGAAGCCTTTGTTTTCAATTGTTGCACAAATAGAGTAGCATCTCACATGGAGTAAGACTAAGGGAATGCAGTAAGCTGCAACTGGTTTTTCTGTGTTCATCCTATTCAACCCCAGTGAATACATTCAACATCCTCAAGCACTTCAGAACTGCAAAGCACCGGTGATGACATTTGGTGCTGCATAAAGCTTTACCTGTTCTACATATTAAAAGAAAAATTACAAAAAGACCCCCACAAATGCATAAAGTCTGAATAATTAATGGAAAGCCATAAATTCCATTTCTCTTTAAGTGCAAATTTTATTGCAGTTCTAACTGCTGTACATTGGGCTAACGCGTGCAGTGTTCTGTTTGTTACTGTCTAGGTCACAGAACTGATTTTCCTTGGAAAACTGTGCTATATTGGGTAGGTGAATCTGGATATACTCTTGGCTACAGAAGTGGAGCACAACTGGCATTATTTCTCAGTCCCTTCTTTCTCTGGTGACACAATATGCAGTTACATGTTTGTATTCAGGGTGTATCTCTTTATGCCCGAGTCTTGCCTGTAGGAGAGCATGGCTGAACTGCAGTCTATGTCATCATTTACCTAAGTAGTATAACAGCTACATACATGGTCTTATGAGACTTATTCTCTTCAATCCACATTGAAAAACATTGCAGTCAAAGACATCATCAGACTTCAGAGCACATATTTACAAACAAAAAATAGGGCTGTGAGGGAGACTTCTCAAGACGACTGCCTGTCCAGATTACACTTGTTTTTCAAGCCAGTTGCTTTAATGTGTATGAAACAAACTCTTTTCCCCATCCTTCCTCCTTCCCTAGAATCCTAACACCTTTGTTGAAATGGGCACATCCACTCTTCTTTTATCTGGGTGTTCAAATACTTAGTCATGATTGAGACACATGGCTTAGAGAAATTATAATTCAGAAATAATAGGGATCATTAACTGATTAACAGCTTCTGTCGTCTACAAGTAATATTTGACAGGATGACTACTGCCGCATAAAAACCTTAAACTCATATGCATTTGAACTGTGATGGATGGAAAGCTGAAAATAAGTAAAGGAAGTAAATGCCTTGCTTGTTTCTTACAAGTCACTGTTCAGACAAGCTGTGCATTCCAGTACTTTCTTTCTTTTACTGCGTCTCATTACACAGTAATGCAACGCTATATTGAGGCTATGCGCACAAGTGCTTCACTATCACTTATCTGTGCTAATCTTTTGTAATCTAACCTGTCTGAACTCTGTAAGCATTCTCCATGAAACACAGCAAACTGTAATGCTCCATGCCTGATCAAGGGAGATTTTCATAAATGTAGGTCTAGTATAGCTTATGCATCCACTAAAAACTGGCACCATATCATACTTTGTTTTGTTTAGTAGTTACATTAAAATTGTTCACAGGAATTGAACATTCAAATATAGGGGTTTCTAAAAATTAACAGCAATTCTAACCCTGTTGCCTTTCTTTTGCACACTAAATAGTAAATTGCTCCCTATAAAATTGCTTTTAGCTTTTATCACCTAATGAATTAGTCATTTCAGGTAGCAAAGGCAATTTTATAGTATCCTGTAAAGTCTATTTTTGAAAAGGTTGTTATTACTCATTTTAGGTCTCATTCCTGAATTGTTTTGAATGTTTTATCTGTGATATGGATCGTAAGTATTGACTATATTGGTTGCTAAAAAGTACAGACAAGCCTTTCTGTATTCTCAATTTGAATTACTAAGATGCCATGAAGTGGGAAAAACCTGTCCTGTCATAAGACCCTGTCAAAGAGGGAGCACAGAAGTGACTTTGATGAGGACTAGCAATAGTGAGGTCTAAAAGAAGGCACTGGGAAAAGAAAACAAGAAGCATGAATGTAATAAAAAACCTGGGAAATGGCTGCTGGCATACTGAAGAAAGGATTTGTACTTCATCTAGTCACAGTTCTATGTAGTAAGCCTGACTCGGCAGCCGAGTGGTATAGAGAGCTCTCTATGTGACTGTCAGGGTGAAGGATTTAAAGCAAGATTCAAGCGAGTGTTTCAATCAGATAGGCAAATTCTCATTTTAAGGAGGAATATTGACTGTAAGGCCCCTCTTATAGTCAGATAGATGCAAATCATGTGGCAGAGCACAGTTCTCTGTTTGACAGAAATAAATGTAACCCAATGCTTTCTGTAGCCAGAGTTAGTTTTGGTTTGTTCTTTGTAATGAAAGGAATGACAAGATTTAAAAATTAAAATTAAATTAAAATTAAAATTTTCTTGAGCTGGTGATGGCTGCCTGGAAGTACTGACCTGATACATTATGGAGCCTCACAAAGTCCTCCTACTTTAGCAGCAAGAACTTTCCTTGTGTAGGCTGTCCCAGGAAGATGATGACCATTATTGACACAAAGGTAAGCATTTCTGGGGGGAAAGTTTTATCAGTGAGCTGACATTATGAAGCTGAAACTATTTACTGATCAGAGAAACTGATAACAAACAGAGTTAATCATGGATTTAAGATGCAGAAAAAGAAACCACTTTCAATGTGATTTCCTGGTCAGTAAAAATTTAGTTCACCTGTATGGATAGAAAAATTTGGAAGAAAAGATCAACAAAGATGTTTTGATATAATTTACTGTTTAAGAAATTCCTATTAGTGATGCTGATTTTAATAAAAAGCAAGACTACTTCTATAGCTGTACAAAACTGTAATCCTTATGGCAAAAATCAGGGCTAGGGGAGAAGCTGAAATGTGATACCACTGCAAGTCCAGTTGTGAAAACTAAAATCTAACATGCAAGTAAATAAAATATCAAAACGAAAAGAAAGAAAAGAAAAGAAAAGAAAAGAGAAGAGAAGAGAAGAGAAGAGAAGAGAAAAGAAGAAAAGAAAAGAAAAGAAAAGAAAAGAAAAGAAAAGAAAAGAAAAGAAATAAATACAAATGACCTCACAGGAGACTAGAGAAGGACATTGATCATATATTTAAGAGTTACTATGAAAACGAATTTGAACAAGAGTCATTCAGGATCAGACCAAGTAGCTGGATAGTCCAGCATTTATTATAATAACAGCCAGAACAAGATGTTTAAAAAGACTGGNACCTCACAGGAGACTAGAGAAGGACATTGATCATATATTTAAGAGTTACTATGAAAACGAATTTGAACAAGAGTCATTCAGGATCAGACCAAGTAGCTGGATAGTCCAGCATTTATTATAATAACAGCCAGAACAAGATGTTTAAAAAGACTGGAAAAGTTGTATATAAAGGGATGTTTTTCCTTGATAGAAGTCCTAGCTTCCAGCAACAAAGCAGATGACCTAAAATTATATGCAGATCATGTGAAATTAATCTCAATTAATTTACTAAATGTTTTTAAGTACCTATTTGTACTTCTGGCCTCAACAATGTGTTTTGGGAATGAGTTCCACACTAGGTATCAGTGAGTAGATAGGAAACTTGGTTGATAAAAGCCTAAAAAATGATGACTGATTTGCTGAACTATTGTGTGCAAAATTACAACAGTTTTTGTTTATATTCAGTTGTGGTATTTAAACTGCATGTATCAACTCCCATGTCATCTCTTGGCTTTTAACTGGGAAAACATTTCTTTCTGGCTTTGGTAAATATAGACTACTTGACAAAATTCCATTGATGATGTCACCTCTCTGTTATTATTAGTGCCTGGTTGGATATTCTTCGCTGTGTAGATCAGTAATTACTTCATTACTCTAATGCAAATTAACTGCCTTCTATGTTAATTTCACAACAGCACAACTAAAACAATAGTGTTCAGGAACTAACTATAAGGATAATATGAGATAATAACAATGTCAACGGAGGCATCTGAGAAGCTCGGTGCATACACAGTATAACAAAGAGTAAGCTTAGAGGCCATACAATTATTTTCAGAAGTGCTTATTTGTTAAGAAGTGTTCTGATGAAGAGACCCCAGTACTAGAAGAAAAAGGAGTGAATACAGCTGAAAGTGGTAAATTCATTGTAGAAGACCAATATAAAGCTATAGCAAGGTGTCGTGGTTTAAACCCAACCAACCACACAGCTCGTTCACTCACTCAACCCCCCTTTC